>JAZHYW010006678.1:0-67533 GCA_037355805.1 Ixodes ricinus | reverse complement strand
TTGCACGTGCGAGAACCCCGCTGGAACACTGCGTTTGGGGAGCACGAGACGGCACAAGCGTTCGAATGCACGGCCGCCTGCATCTTGTGAACTAAAGTTATGGCGGAGTCATACATGTGCCGAACGCTTAGGGCTCATTCACACTGGAAGCGGATCCGCGTTCGCAAAGCGGTTGCGAACGCGGTTGTATAAGGATTCAGTACAATTGCACGCGCATTTGATGACATCAAATGCGCGTGCAATGTACTGGATCTTTATACAGCCGCGTTCGCAACCGCTTCGCAAAGCGGATCCGCTTCAATGTGAATGAGGGGTTGAGTGCGATCGGTCTATTTCTTTGTTATGCCTCCTCCCACCTTAGCATAAACTATTGTTAGCCGTGCATGCTAAAAGTGCGAGCTAGTTGCTTTCGATGAAGCCTCGGCGACCGCACGAGCTCTCGTGCAGCGACGGCTACAGTCAAGGCAATCAAGGCTACCCACTGGCGCTTGCACAACCGAAAAGGTACAGTCAACACCGGGATGTGGTGACAAACAAGCTCACTAAAGCGCCCCCTATAATTCTATCTCCTGCCTTATAGCCAAAGTCGGACGCCTCGTTGTGAAGGTCGACGCTGAGAGTGGAAAACTGAGATTATAATACATTTTCCCGGGCAAAACGAAGGTAAGCGAGGGGTCAACGAGAGTAAGGTGGCCTGCATGGAAGTCTAACTTGGAGCCCAAGCAAGCGATGCCGCTTTAGTAGCAGACGGCATTTGAAAGATGGCGTGGATGTAGCTGGTTTCAGGTGCTGCGCTTGCGTGTGCGACTATAGGGACTATTCACTGGACGCCATATTTGAGGGCGATGCTTAGAGCGCATGCTCGGAACGAGGCTCACGTTAATTGGCTGCTAAGACCGGCAATCTTGGTGGTGCGGAATGCACGTGGCGAAAGAACTGTGGAAGCACGCCGTCAGCACGCGCCAACGTTACTAAAACCCTCAGTTGGGAAACTCACCCTTGAAACCTGGGCCGCTGGCGTCCACCAAGACCGAACTAAATTAAACTAAATGCGATAACAGCGCCACCCTTTATCGACGAGTTGAAACATGAAAGTTGCTTTACACAGCTACTGCGAAAAGGCCCTGCGAGATGGCACCACCAGCCCTTGCCCGACTCGACGCGCAGCCGTGTGCAGTTCCCGGAATGGACGCTGCGGGAGAAATGGCTGCGTTGCGCGCCATTAGCTCGGTTCTCGAGTACGGATCGGAGCCACTTCTTTAAAGCAGGCTCTATGGCAGTTTCTCAACTGAGTGGTTCTAGTACAGTTGGCACGCGCTCAGCAGTCGCGCACGCAGCTATGGCCGCCAGTGAATACTTCCTATAGACCGATCTCACCAGCCAGTTTGACCACGCCACCGCTGCCGCAGTGCATCGAGGGAACTTTAGTCTTTCTGCACGTGAGACAACCTCGCTGGAGCTGTGCGCGTGTAGAGCACGAGACAGCTACGAGCCCTCGTATGCACTGCCATCTGCCTAGTGTAAACAAAATTTATGGCGGCGTCACGCATGCGCCGAACGCTTAGTGAGATCGGTCTATTAGCGGCGAGATGTTTCGGTGGTGCCCTCGTTTGGTTACCTTTCGTGACGTCATTACCTTGTGAAGAACAAGTTCAATGGTGTTTGTAATAAGCATAGTGAAAGCCTGAAATTATAGCGCTCTCAAAGTAACACTGCCCACACCGTCAAAATTGAAGTTCTTACATTCCTCTTATTTGCGTCGCGGCACGCAATGCAACAGCTGTCTAGACGTCTCGCTTATGTCACGTGAATTAATGTCCCAATCGCCTTGGTTTACAGACATCGAGACCCATGGTAGCGATAATACACCAACTTATATAACAATACCAGGTTTCAAACCCAAAGTCAACCGAGACTTATACCTCATTCACACGGCAGCGTAAAGGTACCTTTAGCTTAGGTCCCTTAGCTGAAGGTACCTGTAGTAAACGGCGTTCTTGATCACACGATAAATAAACGGAGCACCTTAAATTGATGTCGATTGCATTCTTGCTAAACTGCGAGAGGAGCACGTGATAAACAATTATTCCTCAAAATCGGTTTGACGGGCAGTTTTTGATTATTGTGTGTGAAATATCACATTTAAAACCTAAATAATATTTGTGTTTTGCGGCATTTGTTTTTCTCTACGTCTAAGGACGCACCTAAATGAGTCTTGCTTTTAAAACTTCCGACCTGTCTGGCCACACTGGCCCTAAATCATCTCCGGTTACGAGTTTCCATTGCGAGGTGGGCGACCTTTTTCTGTATAGTAGCTCTATTTTTCCGCAGCTCTCACCGAAGTAGCTAAATAGTGCCCGGCAGAAACAAACCCCGTCGGAGTCTCACGGTTACGCCAGTCACACCATCGAAAGGGATGGACGACGATGAAGATAAATGTCCTGGGCGGGAGAGTCGGACGACTCGTCTACAACCTCGAAAAAGAGCTCGCAGTGGTCCATTGCGTTCGGGTTCGTAGCAGACATTGTTTTCCACGTGCCGCCGCTGCTACCTGCTAGCTGGAGTATATCGTGCCTCGTTAATGTATTCCATCACATTTGTTCTCGCAATCATTTCATAATTTGATACTTATATATATATTCAATTTGTTATAATGAATTAAACAAGATATATTTATATATCTGTGATATTATTTTGAGTTCGTGGGTCCGAGGCTACTCCCTGTAGCTGTAAAGGGAACTTGGCGAGCTCCGTTTAACACAGGACCTCCCTTAGCGAAAGGGACCTTTATGCGCCATGTGATCACGATCTCCAGCTCCCTTTACTACGAGGTACCTGTTCTAAAGGTACCTTTACGCTGCCGTGTGATTTGGGTATTAATTTGGTACACTGACAGGACATGCTGTAAAAATAAATTAGAATTGAAGCTGCAGGCTTCAAACACATATAATGAGTTCCTTTCATCCATTCAGCAGTCGATAACAGAGTCGACGAAATCCGTTCATCTTCCTTCCTCGCGCACAGTAGTAGATGCGGAGTATGAGCGTCTCCGTGCAATCCGGCGGCGTGCAGAACGACGCGCAAGGCGCACTCAGCTACCTGAGGATGTCCGTATAGATAGGCGAACACAAAAACATATCCGTCGTCACTTGGACAAGCTGTCTCGAAAGAAGTGGAGAGGCTTATGCGCTTCATTTGATCATCGTGCTCCTCTTACACGTATATGGCATATCGCTCGGGGCTTGCGCTTTCCACCTCAACAAAGAACACCATTCAAGGCACTCTCAATCTTCTTGAAAAGGTCGCTACTTGAAATTGCAGAAGACAATTGTGCTTCAATAGTAGAGATGCCAGCTACGAACAGTGCTAGTCAACTAGCGAACCCTGTAAATTCAACTTATCCATATTCCTGTGAGATGGATAAAATTTTTACTCCCCAAGAACTCGATCAAGTTCTGACGTCCCTTAAACACTTTTCATCACCTGGGCCAGATAAAATCGCGAATGGCATGCTTGCCCACCTTGGGCACGAGGCACGCCAGCATCTTTAGAAATATTCAATGATTCTTGGATCACAGGCACCGTGCCACAGGAATGAAAAATGGCATGTGTTGTGCCCATACTCAAAATTGGCAAATCTCTCTTGGAAATTAAGTCCTATAGACCTATTGCACTGACAAGCTGCATAGGAAAATGCATGGAGCGCATAATCTTAGCACGGTTGGAATGGTTTCTAGAATCAAATTCAATATACCCAGATACAATGACCGGCTTCAGACAGGGCCGAAGTTTCATTGACAATGTTAGAAATCTAACTAGCCACGTTGAGGATCACAAACTTCGTGGCAAACTAACCACAGCCGTTTTTCTTGATGTAAGGGGAGCCTTCGATAATATGAGTCATTCAGCAGTTTTGCAATGTCTTCTATCAATTGGCGTAAAAGGTCGTCTCTGTCACTGGATTGCTAATTACCTACATAACAGAACAATTTTCATGCACATGAAGTAAGGAGATGCAAGCCAACATTTTGTAAAGAAGGGAGTGCCACAAGGTGGGGTCTTGAGTCCCGTTCTATTTAAAATTTCCCTCATTGGTATTACTGAGGTTGTATCAAAATCTGTTCACATTACTATATATGCCGATGATATATGCCTATGGACATCCGCAATTTCCCTTAAGTGTATACAGACTCGTCTGCTTTGTGCGCTCACAAGCGTGTCTGAGTTTCTGACAAAGCGTAGGCTTGAACTGTCACCTGAAAAATCTGCCGCTCTTGCCTTTACGCGGATGAAAACAGACCGATACCCGTTAAAAATTAACGGTACTGCAATTCCCTATGTATCCTCTTACAAATTTCTTGGGATTTTTATCGATCGTAGCCTGACTTGGAACGCCCAGTTGGCTCATCTTCACGTCAAACTGTCATCATTTACTAACCTTGGACGGTTTATAAGTGGCACAACCTGGGGAGCTACAACAAGTGCACTTCTCTGCCTCTATAGCAGCTTGTTTGTTGGCATTCTTCGTTACTGCCTTCCTGTACTACATGGCCTCAGTCCGACTAACATGAAAAAGCTCCAGTCACTTCAAGCGCAGGCACTCAGAGTATGTCTTGGCGTTCCAAAATGCACATCCACCACAAATACAATAGCAGAATCCCACAGTCTTTCCATAATATCTCTTCGCACCCAGGAGACGCTCCGGAATTATATGCGACATATGGCACGGCATAACACCCACCATCTAGCGAACATCTCCAAAAATGCTTTTACAGCCGTTTTGCCAACGTGATCCTTGATCACAAGCACGTTCTCCCAACATCTTTTCAATGTCATAAGTTACTCGCCATTCGCCCATGGACACTACCTTAAATCGAAATCTACAATACTATTCCGGGAATTGACAAGAAATTTGTGCTCCCCGCTGTCGTCCTACGGCAACTGTCCTTATCATACATATATTATGAGCACCGCTCTACGTGTCATATATACACCGACGCTTCCACAACATTTAACCAGTCCTCCATTGGTATTGTGATCCCCGCATTTTCACCTAAAATTGGTTATAAACTTTTTCATAGGATGCCCTCGACAGCTGCTGAGCTAGTAGCTATTCGCGAGGCGTTAAGATACATTCAAGCTATTCCCCCTTGTTCCTGGACAATAGTCACTGACTCTAGATCATTCCTTCAATCACTTCAGTTCCAAGGCCTGAAGAGCCCAAACAGGCAACTGTTATTGGACATCCTCAAATTGCACTGGGACGCAATACGCAATGGTCATTCAGTATGCCTCCAGTGGATACCAAGTCATTGCGGAGTCCCAGAAAATGAAGTAGCTGACGCTGTAGCAGCAGATGCCCGTAACTCCATCAATGAAGTAAAAGCCCCACATACAAGAATAGATATAAAAACAACAGTGAACATACTGGGGAAGAGCGTAAACAAACGTCTGTGGGACGACGCCACAGATCAAGGGACACGGTTACGCACTATCGACCCGAACCTAATGTTTCATGTACCACGAGGTCTCACCCGTCGGCGTCAAGCTGTGCTACATCAAATACGCCTAAACGTTGCATACACAAATAAGTACTTGTTTATCATAGGAAGACTTAATTCGCCAGACTGCGCGAACTGCAAAACTCCGGAAGATTCGATATACATTATGCTGTATTGTCCAGACTACGAAACTGAACGGACAGAACTAAGAAAATATATTAAGTTATCCCCTCAAGAAGATCTCACCCTTGACAAGATACTGGGACCGTGGAGAAACGAAGCCACCGCCACACTTGCGACAAAGTCCCTTTTGCGATTCCTGACAGCGACTGGTCTCATCAAGAAACTTTAATGTAAAAAAAAGTTTATGCCGCTTTTCTTTCCTTTTTTTTTGTGTGTGCCTTTAACTTTTTTCACATCTTTTTACCTCTTTTCCCCATCCTTACCAGAGTAGCTAGTCAGGAGATACCTCCCGGGTAATTTCTCACGTTTCTCTTCTACCCCTCAATAAAAAAATAAAAAAAAACGTGATGGTGGTCAATGATGAAAGCGTTGCGAGTACAAGCCAGTGTACGAGTGCATGCCGTCAGTCCGATGACTCTGTTCTAGAGGCTGTAGTGGCAAGAGCGGCGCCCGCTTACAATGGGCCGCGTGAAGACGGTCAACGTAGATGCCGCGAGTGGCGCTGGAGTTCTGTGCCCTAGGAGAATTTGTGGCAGATGGCAGATGTGCGATGAGCGAAGAAGACGACGAGGCTGAGGCGGTACGCTTCCCCCGAACGTAGCACCGTAGCATTTTTCTTTGTGGTGTAGTGGTGAGGAGTCTTCCCCGTTCCGTTGTCGTCTAGGTCATAAATGCAAGGAAAAAGACGGACGCATACACTGCTTCGCGCCGGCATGCAAGTCGGGCTACCCGGTCAACAAAGGCAGCCACCAGCGATCGTAAGCCGTCGCTGTTTCATGCGCCAAATAAGGAGTCGCGCAGACTATAGTGGGGAAAAAATCTTAATCGAGAAGATAAACGCCTCGCCGAGATATCAGAAGTATGCGAGAGACATTTTGAACCGCGCCTTATCCTTCGGGACTATGTCCACATCGTCAATGGCGAAGAAGTTAGGATTCTATGCCGCAATAAATTTAGACTATCTGTAGTCTTTTTGCGTACTATGTTGCTGGATATCTGTCATGTGCTTGCTGTGTATGTCGATGAAGTGTATTACCACTTTTGAGAAGTGATAAAGCAGTGAGTTGAGAATACGTTTTTTTAATATTATGGGTTGAAGTTTGTTTTCATATCGTATTTTAATGCTTCAGGTACACCCAATCGAGGTATTTTTCCTATATAAACTGCCTTCCACAAAAAACAATTTGTTATATGTTCGCCAGTTGCAGTGGCACCTTATCCGTTCCCAAACGCGCTCCGCCTTCCACCTTACACAACGCTGGTCCCTGCATCAGCAACACGATGACAAAAAGCAGTACACCAGTTTATTGTTCCTGTCACCATTAAAAAAGTGAGAGATTTATTGAGATTTATTTGTCTATTTTTCCTTGTTATATCAGTATCGCGTGGTTTCTTTTGCAGCTATTAAGCGTGCAGCCCAAGTGATGTCGTTGCTGAACGACCTGTTAGTACTCGGAAGGGGAGGGGTTCTTTTTTTATCAAATGATCTTCATCAAAAACACGCGAATAATAAAAGTAGAAAATAGCACACACTCTAGAGGCATTAGTGCAAAGGAAAACCTACAATTTTTCACATTAGTACTTGTTGTGCGTCGCGAAAAGCTCTAGTCGAACCACAGTTCTACATGCCGAGCAGCGCCGACGACGAGGCTGACGGGGGCACGATCCTGTAACAATATCTAGGAAGGATGAGACGAGGCCATGTCCGCTCGGCTCGTCTCGTCCTTCCTAGCAAGAACCACACGTCGCAAACTCTCCGGAAAATTGTGCACGACTTTCCAGAAACCAAAGAAGAAATAGTGACACACTCAAAAACAGATACATTGGCGAAGCCGCCACAGCGGAGTACTCCAACTGTGGTGGAATAGCTAATGAAACTCTCAACAGACCGATAACGACGCTGGGGGTCGTAAGAGCAACGAGGGCCCTCACGAACACGTCACCAGGTCAAGACAAGATAGAGAACGCATTCTTCCGTAACCTGGACCCAGAATCGTACGCGGACCTCACCCGCCCTCTAAACGATGTCTGGGCAACAACGCAAACTTTCAGCTGAGGGGAAACAGGCGAAAATAGTCTTGATACCCAAACCGGGGAGCCACAAAGTCTGGACAACCTGCGGCCCATCTCGCTTACTTCCTGCCTAGGAAAGCTGACGGAACAGGTCGTCCTGAACAAACTTCAGCCATATCTAGAAGTTACCGGAGCGTATTCAAACACTATGTTCGGCTTCAGACCGCACCTCTCGACTCAAGACGTCTTCCTCCAGTTACACGAAGACATCGTCAACCGAGTCTCGCGAACCACTACCCACGTTGTACTGGCCTTTGACATCAAAGGAGCCTTCAACAACCTGAGCCACAAACTGGTCCTCAAGAACCAAGAATCCACCAATTGCAGAGAGAAAACGTACAACTACATCAGAGACTTCCTTTGGAACCGCACGGCGAACATGGGGGGTCGAATCGATCCGCTCCGTTATCATTCAAGTCCCGGACAAGGGCACGCGCGGGCTCGGCACTGTCCTTCACTCTCTTCAGCTTAGCAATAAGGAAACTTGCCGAACGACTCGGTGCCAACCCGTTCATCAAGCATTCGATCTACGCGGACCACCTCACGATCCGGACGACCTCCGGGTCGGACGGAGAAACGCAGGACGCCCTCCAAGAAGCCATACGAGCGGCGCAAGAGTATCTCAAGGCGGGAGGACTCCAGTGCGCACACGAAAAGTCCGAGCTTCTCCTCATCAATTCACGCAAGAAAGGAAAATCTTCGACGGATATCCAGCTCCATTTCGAGGACGGCAACGAAGTTCCCGTTGCAGAGAAGGTTCGAATCCTGGGCCTCAACCTCCAACAAGATGTCCGATCGACCCACACGATGCGACTCCTGCAAACCTCCGCCGATCAAGTCATACGCATGATGAACCGGCTCACCAGTCGCAAACATAGACTTAAGAAGGTCGACCTTATACGTATGACCCAGGCCCTCATTCTCAGTCGCATCACGTATGCGGCACCGTACCTCAAGCTCACGAAGAAGGACAAGGAGGAGCTAGATATCATCATCAGGAAAGCCTACAAGCTGGCGCTTGCACTTCCCATGTACACGTCGACTAAGAAACTGCTTAGTGTAGAGGTGCACAACACGTACATGTAACTCGCAGAAGCGCAAACCAGAAATCAGCTCATACGACTTTCCACCACGTCAACAGGCAGACACGTGCTGAGAACCCTCGGCTTCGCCATCCCGAGAGAGATGCAGGAAACGACGCAGATCCCGGAGGAAATCCGCGAAAAGATTCAGGTCAACCCCATTCCACGCAACATGAACCCGACACTACATGCCGGTAGGACGGCGGCGAGAGCCAAATTCCTCGCAAGTACATCAGATACACAGGCGCGGCACCGCATTACACCGAAACCATAGCGGCGACATGCGTCGTCGTACCGTGCGGCGGGCCCCTGGTCACAGCTTTCCACGGACGAATCTCCAGTCGTGCTGGAGGAGCTGGCCATCGCACTAGCTCTCACCACCGCCACGCCAGACTCACCGTCGCTCATTATCGTGAAAGACTCTGAGGCATCCCTACGACGCTACCTCGCCGGAAGAATCTCACCTCAAGTGCTCCACGTGCTTGGAAATGTTAGACCCAAGCTTCCAAGGGCTAGCTACCCTCGTCTGGATGCCCGGTCACGCAAACGTGAAGGAAAATCGGCGCGCGCACGCTGTGGCTTGAGCTGGTATCCTCCGAGCCTCACCCCCCCCCCCCCCATCCCCCATCCCCCATCCCCCTTCAACGGCCACCGGCCGCCGTTCAACGAGTCGAGTCCTCGACGCACAAGAAAAAAGGAGGCACAGCTCCATGTCCTTCCCGTGCACCCCACGGACCTTCTAGCATTCTACAGGGAATAAGAAGAGAGTATCCACCGCCGCACACGACGCTGACCCGAGAGGGCCACAGCTTGGCGACAACTCCAGACAAACACATACACTCATTTAGCTTTATTGCACAAACTCTTTTTTAACAATACCTAGCCGAATATCTGTTTTGTGGAAGTCACCCATCTCTCTAGCACGTTACGTGGGTCTGTCCCCTGAGCCCCCCCCCCCCCCCGTTCCACCTTTCGCTCCGAACCATGAGACCTGGGAAGTCTCCGCTGCGCAGCTCCTCTCCCAACGACCAGCTCTCCCCGATCTGGCGGGCAGAAAGCACTGGAGCCATAGACTGAAAATTCACTCTACATTCGCGCTTTCCTAAAACAGCTCAATAAAGTTTGTACCACCACCTACACCCACATAAAACACTAATCATAGTCAGGGCTCCAATCGGCTTGCTTCTCTTCACGATGAAATGCGTCCAGCCACGTTTGGCGACTGCATGAATCCCTCGACCCCTCTGGCTTTTTGTTTTTCTTGTGGATCTAAAATAAAAACAGCGAAAGCATGTCTAAGCGGAAAAGGGCGACACGTCACGTTAGGTCACTCGCTGATTGGCTCAAGCGCGCGCGTCGAGGGAAAAAGGGGGTCCAGAGACGTCGTCTCCCTGCGTCGTCCTCCTCGGCGCGCGACTTTTTTCAATTAAAAAATAAGCACAAAAAAACTCACCCAACGACGCGCGTTTTTGTATTGTGTGAATGCGCCTTAATGGTGCGTTTACAATGGAAGCGGATCCGCAAACGCCGAGCGGATCCACGCGTTTTTAACCGGAAAGCGGCCAGGATCGAGCAGTTGGAGCGCGTTTTGGCCAACCGCTTCGGGACCGATTTCTCCCAACCGCTTTCGCGAACCGCAAAGCGGCAACCAATCGCAACGCGACGCTGACGTGACTTCGGTGTCTTTCGAAACAAGATGGCGTCTGTCGCTGGTGAGGCGTCGTAGGCGCTGTAGTCCTAGCGTTGAAGCAGACTAATCAACGAAGAAACGTGATGTTCACGTCCGTCACTTGAATTTGCCACGAAAAGAATTGGCTCGTAATCTTAACGGTCTTCGCTCCGGTGATTTCGCTCGGATAAGTGTTTGTTTATTATTTGGGGTGCCACAACCCGTCTCTCGCTGCCCTGTTAGTCTCTGCCCGTAGAATGTCGGAACCCGCCCCTGATTGACCGAAATGTCAGCTTTCGTACCAACTAAGATAGTAGCGTGAACTATTGAAAGCTTTCGACACCGTGCATGACCACCACGAAGGCCGATAGAGACGTCGTGAGCCTAATTGCGTAGCCAACACACTACTAAGCAGCTGGCACGGCACCTGCGCTAGCTCGACCTGTAACGTTTACTACTACCAAAAGGAATGAAGGGAACCTACTCAAGAAATAAAGTGTACGTACCAGACGATGCATAGATAATCCATGCGGCGTTTATTTGAGCTTAATGTCTAACAAACAGTAGACTCGATCGACGTGCGAGTGTCGAGGAGAATCCGTCACCAACGATGCCACAAGCTGCTAGCACCGAATACATTCCCCGCACCACGGTCCATCAGTGCCACTCACTGCTCCGAGAATAAGAGTGAACAACGAGGCGGGAAACCTGGCCTTCTATCTCGAAAACCAGATGAGCTATTGATGCGGGAAGGGTCCATTTCGAAGAAAGGGTCGGGGGCATCATCTTCTGAGTCACCAAGGCGCGTTTACGCCTGGCTGGGCTTTGCATGTGGGCGAAGTCGAGGAAATCGCAGGTGGGTTTTGCAGGTCTATGTTTCTTCCTTCGGTATCTGAACTCGTGATGCATGCGAACATCCCGAAGAAATAATTTCAGAGTGCCAAAATAGCAAAATGTGACATTGGTAGTGAATAAAAGTGGATTTTAGATTGTAAAACAGGGTTGCCAACGCAAGTCACAAAAGATCACGCTTGATTGTCGAGAAACCCCCAACCGCCTCTCTCTGTGTCTGAATGGGGTCACTCGCGAGCCGCGCCCGCAGCCGCTTCGCAAACGCAGCTCAACCGCCAGTGTCAATGCGCCTGGCCTGAGCGGCGTCGCCGTCGCCGTCGGCGTAACCGCGCGAGTTGCATTATGGGAATAATGCAAGCGGGCCTAACAGCGCGTTGCATTACAGAAAAATTTCCCGCTAAATTTAACGGGAAAATCTTCGCTAAATGCCCCCGCTAAATTTAGCGGAAAAATGTTTCCGCTTGAAGCTCGGGGGAGGGGCGGATTTTTCCTCTAAATTAGCAGAAAATGTTTCCGTTAAATTAGGTTAAAAATTTTTCCGCTAAATTTAGTGGTAACATTTCCCGCTAAATTTCGCGGGAAAATTTCACCGCTAAAACTACAAGTAACATTTCCCCAGTAAATTTAGCAGCAATATTTCCCCGCTAAATATGGCGGAAAAATTTCCCAATAAGTTTAGCAGAAAAAACTTTCCCACTAAATTTAGCAGAAAAATTTCCCCGCTAGCGGAAACATTTCCCATCTATATTTAGTGGTAACATTTCCCCCAAATTTACCGGAAAATGTTCCAGCTAAATTAAGAGAAAAATTTTCCCGCTAAAATAACCTAAATAATGTCTCCGCTTAATTTAGCGAAAAAAGTTTCCGCTAACTTCTCGTTAAATTAAATAAAAGGTTTTTCGCTATATTTAGCGATAAAATTTGCCCACTAAATTTAGCTGAAAAGTTCCCCACTAAAGTTAGCGGAAAAAATTTCACGCTAAATTTAGTGGAAAAAATTCCCCACTAATTTTAGCGGAAACATTTTCCCTGCATGCTAAAGTTACCAGGAACACTTCACGCTGAATTTAGCGGAAAAGTTTCCCCGCAATATTTAGGCGGAATATTTTCCCGCTAATTATAGCCGGGAAATGTTACCGCTAAATTCAGCGAGAAACTTTCCCGCTAAACTAACCCGCGAAAAAGTTTTCCCCTAAATTTTCCGAAATGTTTGGCTGAATGGGAGGGGAGCAGGAGAGGAGGAGGGAGGGGAGGAGAAGGAAAGGGGCATTCCCTCTCCTTCGTATCCTCCCCTCCTCCTCCTCAAGAGCTCTGCTCCCATTCTGCATTAAAGAGAATTGTAAACGTATTTCATTTTTTATCAACACTTCTTATGAAAATACTAAAATTCTAGTATTGACCCAAGAGGCTTTGTTTGTTGATTCATTATAACAGGTTTTTTTCACTATCTATTTTCCAAGGAAATTAGTACTTGATAACAGATCAATCTTTAGTAGGCTGGGAATATTGATTTTTTAAATTGATGTTAAAATCTTGAGGCAATAAAGATTTTGCTTTATTTCACAAAACGTTCACCGCAATGGTTAAATACCACCAAGACACAAGAACTAATATTTAATTTCTTTTGAATCTTTATGAATTCAAAAGTATATTTGCCCCTCGGTACATGCTCATAATGCAGACAACCACCGAAGTTCCAAGAGAAACTTCGGCTTCACCAGCAACAAGTGCATGTATGTGTAACAAAACAGGTGCATAGAAATACTTTCACGACAAAATGCTGCATGTTGCAGAAACGGATTTACAAGATCTGTCCAATGACACAGCGTGTCCCCTAAAACATTTACAGTGTTTTTTCACCGCAAAAATAATCTACGCACTGCCAAACACTCAGTCTCTGCTGAAATGTAGCACAAGCAGTCCGGTCCAGATGCCGATTTGTTTCACAAGTTGTCATCCTTTCCGAAAGTAACGTGATTTTCGGAAATTTCAATGGGAACGTAAGGCCGGCTCTTGTGAAATCATGCCATTCATTTCTTCGTAATCTTGGGCAGATCTGAAATTTCGCCATTCGGTGTAGACTGTCGGCACTAAATTTGGGTGCGAACTGAGCGTCCAGCAACGCATAGCTTATTTTTTTCAATAAAAAAAGACACGGCATTTTTTTGTGTGTGTGTGTTTGGGGGGAAGGGGGAGACTACACAAAATGGTGAGTGCGCAGTCAGATGTAAAAAATGAAACATGCACTGATATCGTTTCCAAAAAAACATCTGACTTGATGGCACACTTCCCGTTGCTAGCAGCAAACAGCACTTGTACCATCATAGCGGTGTACGAGAAACATATGCAGGCTAAACTTGTTGCCACAAAATGTCCCGTGCTAAGGAATCTTGGTACATTTCTGTAATTTAGTGATATAGAACGGCTTCCGGGAACAAGGTAAGCAGCAGGAATCTGTCCCGTACTTAAACAATTTTTTTCTTACAGTGTATGTTTAGAGTTGTGAATGCCAAAAGTTATCTCGATGTCCGTTACAAAAGAAAAGTTATTTGTATTTCTTAGGGGAGAGAACCTTTACTTCGAAATGCGTGGTCACATCTTGTAATTAAAATTAAGTCACGTTTGATGGAAGTTTTGTTTTTTCTAGGTTTGATTTGCGTTGTAGATTTTGTTATCGCCATAAAAAGCCACTCTAAAACATTTAATTAGTGCTTCCTTAAGGCTCGGTGCGGTGTAGCCGTTGCATATCGATTGCTAAAGCGCTAAAAGGTCCAGATAATGTGCTGTGGCAGCGCACTACCGGAACCTACTAGCCATCCCAGCATTGTTAACAATAACTATGTTTCAAGATAATGGCGGAAACTGATGCCTTCACTCAGCTATTGGTGCAGCTCTTACATTATTAAAAGATAGTGAGTAAAAAACCAGTGACTGCAGAAGCTACTACATTTTTCTGACAGTTACTACCTCTCTGTTGCCTTTTTCCTACTTAAACACGCGACAGATTGTAGAAACTTAGTGACTGCAGCAGTTACAATCTTTTTCTTAAAATTACTTCCTTTCTATATGTTTTTACTACTGTAAACGCACGATAGGTATTAACTCCAGCTGTTACTAGCTGGAATGCTGCGGCTAGTATCCACAACTGATGCTTCAAATACTGCCCCTCGGATACCTGACTTTTTCTCTATAAAGCATGATGGGAATATTCTCGACCGCTAAATAATACCGAGTTCTTAAAAGACACAGTTTAATTCTTGTATCTCCTGAAAATAAATAGAGAGCATCTAAAAAGGGTGCCTAAATTTAATAAATGAAACGTATGTGGAAGCAGTAATATAGGCTGTTATTTTTTATGGTTTTTAGTAGCTATGTTTTTAAGACAAGTCGAGTGAATAATCGTCACGGTAATTCAATAATTAACTCAGATCGAACACTTGGCATAGCCTCTAAGAGAACTCACCTTTAATACAGCATTTTTCACACTGGTTCATAAATCAGTATTAAAAGTTAATTAATTGATTTTAGTTAACTAATCTACGTGGCTTTAATGAAGACGCTCGATTATAAGATATAAACTACTCCCTCGGTAAAGCAGTATGAAGTTGAGTAATATTTGGTCAGCCTCTACGTGCTCATGCGAGACATGTGTCAGAAACCGACGAATTAAAAAAAGTATGCCATAGAGCAAGGGTGGCCAAGCTGCGGCTCGCGAGCTGCATGCGGCTCTTTGCGTGTTAAAGTCTCTACGTGTTAAAACTCTAGGCTCCGTCCCCTCCCCCTCCCCCACCTACCCGCTTCCGTTCCGGTCACACGAGCACTTCAACAGAAAAGAAAGGGAACGTGTTTTAAATCGAAAGAAAGGTAGCGGTTTCGTAGTCTTGTGCTACTACTACCTTATGTAGGGTCGAACTGCTTTTGGCTCGGATGTATTGAAAGTACCTCGAGTTTTTATTGCTCTAAACAAAACTTTGCCCCCCCTCCCCCCCCCCCCCCCGCAGCTCTTTGAAGTTTCATGGTTTTGTTGGCTGGTCTTAGGCCGGGTCAGCCTGGCCACACCTGCCATAGACCGATCACATGAACGTAGCATTCGTAGACTAGAGTGCGTCATTGGTTTGGCTGTTGTTTTGCTGTTATTCGTGTGTTCTGTTTGTATACGTCAGTGCATTGTATCGTATATGGCAACATATCTGTGCACTTAGGTTGGAATGGCAAAATAAATAAAAGCGGCTCAGTTCCGACATTTTTTTTAAGTTCTGAGCGCCATCTGGTGGAAGCTACATATGTCACACTACATCGCCCTAGGCACCAAAACACTTCACGCGAACACTGTCGTCTTTCGCGTACGAAATATGGGGAAATTTAGTTCTTCTGTAGTAAAATATTGTGTGTATTTCTGTTCCACCTTTCATAGAGAAAGTACTACTCCATTTTGTTCTTACGGTGCACGTCTCGTGATAATGCCAGTTACTAGCTGAAGGTAGTGAAAGGTACAGGTTGGTTAGTAACCGTTACTAGCTTCTTGAATTAGTATCGTAACTAACTTGACCGACATTAACTTTAGTTACTAAGAACCTAGTGAATGCTGTGACAAGCAGTTACGAACTTTTAGTCAATAAGTACTGCGAACTTTTTTCTAAGAATTAATCATATCAGTTTTGTTGTGCAACAAGCAGTTGTAGAGTTTCTTTTACTTGATTTTAATGTATCAAGTATAGAGGTAGCTTTTGTTTTGGATACATATATATATATATATATTATATATAGGGTGGCTCAAGTCAGCAGGCTCTATCTAAAATGGACCGTAAAAATCGACGCCTGTACGTTGCAATCTAAACTTTTCGTCAAAGGTGTATTTCACAGGTCGTTTTTTTCTTGTAAAATTACAAAGCGTAGTTCTCTTTCTGTAAAAAATAAGGCCAAGAAACTTGCCTGGGTCAACGGCGGGCGGCGACGCAGACGACCAAGTGAAGGTGCGAGGTGTGTTTGCCGCTCCTATTGATAGATAGCGCTGCCTTCTTGTTTCGGTCAGAGATCTGGTTTCGGTTTGCTTTTGAAGAAATATCGAAAGTGCCCGCGTCGACCGTGGTTTATTGACACGAACATAATCTTTCTTGTAATCTGCCTTTGACTTTGAAAATAAATGCAGACAATGATAGCAAAACTTCAAGTAACAAAAATAAAAGAAAACGCGGTTTCATAACGACAACGCTGACGGCGCTCTTGCAGCCGGCGGATTTCGTCTGCGTGTCGTATGCTTTCTTTCGCTGGTCGGTTGCATCCTCGGACGCTGCTTCCGAGACTTTTTTTGTCGCGGTTGGTGAGAAAACAGCCACAATGCGTCACCTGACCGTCCAAGAGAGGGCACAGGTAGTCCTTTGGTTTACAGAAACCAGGAGTATGAGGCAAGTGAGATCGAAGTTTCGAGCCACTTTTCGTAAGCGTCCACCCACACGTCGGACTATCATGCGCTGGGTACACCGATTCAACACGGAGAACACTGTGCAGACCAGGCTGCGAGTACTCGAAGAGAGGTCGCCACAGCAGAACAAACGTCACGCCGTACTTGCGGCATTTGCATTGAACCCACGCCTGTCCGTGCCGACAAGTCGCAAGACAAC
This sequence comes from Ixodes ricinus, assembly GCA_037355805.1. Taxonomy (NCBI): domain Eukaryota; kingdom Metazoa; phylum Arthropoda; class Arachnida; order Ixodida; family Ixodidae; genus Ixodes; species Ixodes ricinus. Next base: position 50,552 of record JAZHYW010006678.1, on the reverse strand, counting down.
TGGGCATCAGTAAAAGTTTCGTCTGGAGGGTGATCCGCCAACAAATGTATCCGTTCAAGCCACAAATCCTGTTCGAGCTGCAGCCAGATGACTATGAACGGCGAAAGCAGTTCTGCGTGGACGAACTTGGGCGCATCTCCACAAACAGGAACCACCTTCCGTTTCTGATTTTCACGGACGAAGCTATTTTTCATCTGGATGGGCACGTGAACAAGCAGAACACCCGCTGCTGGTCCGAGACGAACCCCCACTGGATCATTGAAGAGGCTGTCCAGTCACCAAAGGTCGTAGTATGGTGTGGACTTTGGAGGCAAGGCGTTGTCGGTCCATTCTTTTTTGAGGGCACGGTCACCGGCGAATCCTACCTTCGCATGCTCGAACACGACGTCTTACCGGAGCTGGAAGCTTCGCACATGCAAAGGGAGGTGTGCATCTTCCAACAAGACGGAGCACCCCCGCATTACGCCACCAGAGTGAGAGACTGGCTTGACAGAACCTTTCCCGGCAACTGGATGGGTCGAGGGTCACCGACAATGCCCTGGCCCCCACGGTCCCCTGACCTGACAATTTGTGATTTTTTTGTTTGGGGTTTCGTGAAAGTCCAGGTCTACGCAGTTCGCGTGCGCACGATGACGGAACTAAAAGAGCGCATTCTATCCGCCTTCGATGCGATCACGGACAACATGCGGGAGGCAGCCTTCAGGGATTATGAGCGAAGACTGCACAAGTGCCTCCAAGTTCGAGGTGGACATGTGGTCTGAAGACAACGAGAACTCAAGAGCACATATCTATCCATTTTGCACATATGACCAGCGGCTTTGACAACCGCGAAAACCGCGGGCTTCTGCTGACAGGCTCTTTTCAGAGCCATTAATTGCTGTTTATCTGGAGTTTGCTTTGGCAGCCTCCAGTGTCTCAAAAGTGCGGTCTAAATAGCGTCCAAAGTGACGCATTGTGGCTGTTTTCCCACCAACCGCGATAAAAAAGGTCTCGGAAGCAGCGTTCGAGGATACAACCGACCAGCGAAAGAAAGCATACGACACGCTGAATAAATCCACGAGCTGCAAGAGCGCCGTTAGCATTGTCGTTATGAAACCGCGTTTTCTTTTATTTTTGTTATTTGAAGTTTACCTATCATTGTCTGCATTTATTTTCAAGCCAAAGGTAGATTACAAGAAAGATTATGTTCGTGTCAATAAACCACGGTCGACGCGGGCACTTTCGATTTTTCTTTAAAAGCAAACCGAAACCAGAGCTCTGACCGAAAACCGAAACAAGGAGGTAGCGCCATCTATCAATAGGAGCGGCAAACACACCCCGCACCTCCACTTGGTCGTCTGCGTCGCCGCCCGCCGTTGACCCAGGCAAGTTTCTTGGCCTTATTTTTTACAGAAAGAGAACTACGCTTTGTAATTTTACAAGAAAAAACTGACCTGTGAAATACACCTTTGACGAAAAGTTTAGATTGCTACGTGCAGGCGTCGATTTTACGGTCCATTTTAGATCGAACCTGGTGACTTGAGCCACCCTGTATATTGTTTCTTTTCAATAAAACATAAAAGTTACCCTTCGTTAAGCATTATTTCAATAGATCAATTGTATTTTTCAGAATAGATATCATTCGTCAAAGGCCCGAACTTGCGAAATCAAAATGCGTTTTCGACTAAAAAGTTCAAAAAGGTCCACCTGTATATTTCCATGAAAAGAGGCAATGAGCGCATTCCCTTTAGAAAACACTTTTTTTTCAGCCATAAATTAGGGAATAGCAATTTTGTCATCTTTATTTAAACCATTTCAAACGAGGTGGTGGTTTTCTCTGCGATTTCTGAACTGTTTTCAAGAGAAAAATATTGCGGGAGTACTTTAGTTATACCTGGAAAAATAGCCATACGTGGTCTACGTTTCATGAGTGCAATCTTTGGTACCACCATATTTGTACCTTGATTCATACTGCGTCTTCCAACGGCTCTGTGTATTGCGTGTGTACGATCTAAGAATCACATCGAACACACGCAATACACAGGTAGTGGACACGATGTCAGAAATCACGGTATTTTGTAAAAAAACACGACGTGATTACGCCACACGTACCACGGCATCGACTTGATGACGCTACGCGACCTGAGCCCGTATTCAGATCATGTGAATAGCGACATTTGAAGTCAAGTGTCTTTCGACGTCATTTCTATTTTTCTTGGTCGTAACGCTTTAACAAAACAATTTGGCGTCTCGATTTTACAAATAACTTGCGCGCCTTGGGTTTTCACCCAGACATCCTAGGCCAAAAATGTGTTCTACGTTACAAACGTTGTGCTCTATATTTGAAAATTAAGTCGCTCAGTCGTATTACTGAGTGAATAATTGCACCTGAATCACACAATGCCACCACACTTCAACAGGCTAGCATAGGCAATGCTGTGACAATAATGACAAACAATGGTAACAATGTCGGGAGTGGCATGGCGAATACAGGCAAATAAACGATATTACATCGAGATTTACGCCCACAAACACATGTTCTAAGTCTGTCCATTTTGTCAGGTATAACCTAATAATTGTTTCACCAATCATTTAGGCATTTCGAACGAATTTCTTCATATTTTTACTATATCTGTGGAAGATGAAGTATGCTGGATAGGATCGTACGTATTCTACAGATGCAAACATACTCATAAGGCTTTTATTACACAATCGCGTGTTTGGTTACGTATCATCAGTATAATAAGATGATGGCTCTTCACTACCTTTGCAAGATTAGAGCGTTACTTTATTTTTATTTTTATTACAAAGTAAAATGCAGGCCGGTTTTTCGACTTGTTTTAAGAATTTCTCGTGTTAAGCGCCGTTCACATATATGCAACCGAGTAAGACACAGAGAGACCAGACCGGTTTCTAAGCCTCTTGCGACGTCTTAGGACCGGATGTGCTGCAGCGGACCTGGTCCTAAGACATCGCAAGAGGCTTAAAAACCGGTCTGGTGTCTCTCGGTCTTACTCGGTCGCAAGAGTGTGAACGGGCCTTTATAGACATATTTGTTTGTTTTCTAGACCGATATAAGTTAACATTCATATTTTTCTTTAGGATTGTTTGAGACACGTCATTATGGTTTCCATAGTATTCTTTTCATTTGATTCTTCGCAGCCGTCGATGTATTCAAGTATTTCGTCAGAGCACGTGCTTAGCAGATTCTGAAACTTGGCCATTTCTTGCTCATTTACCTAGAGGAGAATAAAAACGATGTAATCATTCCTTTTTTTAAATCAGCAGGTCAAAAATTTCAACAAAATTTTATTTTTAGGGTGCCCGAACAGTGCTTTAATCGAATTGCCCAGCGCCATATTAAGCTTAAAAATGCAAAGAGAAACGGTATGTCGTGTGGTTTGCTACATCGTCACTTCGAGCTTAGGAGACGCAGAACGGGGTGAGTTTTGAATATTTAATTATTTCCCAGCCAATGGGATTGCGGCGGTAGCTGATGGGCACAGTGAAGGACGAATCACAAAGACACATGGACGTAAGAAGCCAATCCCTGCTTCTCTAAGCTGTCAGTGATCATATAGCCTTGTGAAGGCTATGAATGACTCAACGCTTTTCGATTAGAAACGCTATAGTAACTCGACACATAGAGTTACTCTAGAAACCACTAACCACATCCATCGTAATTTCATGGCCTTCTATATTTTATGCCCGCGAAAACATTTTCAGGAATGACTAGGAATATTTCTAACTGTGGTTTAAATGCTGAAGGCTTCACCTGATTCGGGTGTATTCTATTTATAGTAGTCATGTTTTTCAAATGACGACATCAAGTCATACTTGCTGCAGAAAATAGGATATAAAACATTCGATGCCGCAAAAAGCTTTATGCCATATTATCTTATATTATATTATGCCAAATTATTATTGCCTTCTTGCGCATGATCGGTTATCACTTCGTAACAACCGAATACTATTATTACGCCTGCAGTTGGCGCAGGAAGTTCTAATAATTCTAGGTAAGATATATTGTTCTTATATTTCAATCGCAATAATCTCAGTAATATTGAACTTTTGTTTTTGGCATGTAATTCATGACTTAAGCAGACAATTCATGACCCTCTTATGCTCCTTAGAACATGTTAACATTAACAAACATATGTATACTTAAACAGTCATGTCCCGTTAATATGGACCCCGTTAATATGGATACCCCGCTATATGTACACCATTTTCGGGGACAAACTTAGAAAATACATGCATTTTTGTCACGTTACTATGGACCACTCACATCATGAACAATTCTTTGGGGAACAAAGGTGTCCATATTAAAGAGACATCACTGTACTGCTTTGGTAGTATTTTCGGGACCTTACAATATACTATATAAACAATAAACATGAGTGCAGTAAGGTAGTAATTTGAGCTAACTGGTACTTCAACATGGTAAAACACCGCACAGAACACGGACGACGATAAAGGACAGGTAGAGCAAAAGACCGCTAACTCCTGAGGCAGTGTACTAACCCGTGAGGGAGGGGTAGAAAAAATGTTATAATTTATTTCTCAATACTGCAAGCCTTGTTAGGGCCCTAGCAGGAGTGGATAAAAAGCACAATAGCACAGGCAGAATCAGGCGGGTAAACACACAAAATATTTTATATAATTACTAAAATTATCTTAACTTTGAATACGATGCTTCAGGATTAAAGCTATCCACAGTGCCTTCGAGAAACAGTTCAATTAAAAAAATGGATTGGATAGGATTTAGTGAACACCAAACGTCTTCGTGATGTCCACTTATGCTATCGCTGTTTTCATTCCTGCCCAGTTTCAGAATTCAACTTTCGCAAGCTCACCGTATATACACTTATTGTCGTAATATGTGCACATTGAAACTTAAAGTTCTGTCTTAATGTCTGGCCGTATTATCCTAAAAAAACATCAAGGAAATAAATACCTTTTCCTTGCATGATGAGGAGTTTTAAGTGATGTTTTATTTAAATATAAAAATTAAAAGGTTAATACCAAGTCAAAAATAAACGCACAGTCGAGTAGTACGTCACCTTCTGATAATGTACCCCTCGATCGAAAATATGCAAGAGTTTATCCCATATATAAGAGTGTCAACAAAGACTTCCGAGACAAAGGAATAGACAGAACAACGAGGTAAGTTGATAGAGAACGTGTATATTCAAAATTTTTTAATTGTACGGTTGATCACAGCTTACTGTTTGTAAATCACCACGGTTTCCGGCGTTCTCTGTGCTGTGAACCCCAGGTGTTTTTTTTTGTTTTTATTTCACAACCGATATTTACACGAACGTTCATCATCGTAGCGGAACGTATGTCATTATTAATAAATTTTCAAAAAAATATTTCATAAGGTTGCTCGCCAAGTTTAATTTTTAAATTTCGTTGCTTCAGATTGATAAAACTTGAGTCAATTAGATTGTTATTTTTTTTTTCAAACTGAACTTAACACGAAGTTATCGATAATAGAAAACTCCGGAGTTTCCGAGGCATTTACGCTGAGTTCTTTGTTGTTTCTTATTTATATTATTAATCTACCCACCGGCATTAAGTGTGCAATCACAAAATATGCTAATGACTGTCGTGTGTCCTAAAACTATTTCGAGCTTGCGCAATTGCAAGTTGATTGACATTATTAAATCCTGGTATTAAAAGTAGCAAATGCAAATTGACGTGAATAAACTCATACATGTTATTTATTACAAATACGATATATTCTGCTACCATCTTTCCGGTTAGACCTTAGAAAGTTTTAAGCTATAAGCAGCTTTGTGTTCACTTCACAGCTAACCCCTCATGGGAATCTCACATTATCATCAAATCTCACATGTTTAAACTTCCTCCCGACGTAATCTTTTCCTTGTTCCCAGAAACTAAACTCCTTGCACACACGTTCCTCGCTCGACCCTAGCTGGAGTATGCTTCATCCATTTAAATTACTTCTCAGTTATAGATAGATTATATGTTAGAAGCAGGTCCAAACCGGTCCGTAGAATTTAGTCTCGGCAACTATAAATTTATATCTAGCGTCTGTACACATAAAGCCCAACTTTTTCCCCTTCTAAAAGCATGCAGAAATTTATTCGCCACAACAATACTGCACGCATTTCAACACCTCCTTCGTTTACAGAAAAATCTCTGCCACACACCCGCACCTCACACCTCACGTCACTTAGATAACTCTTGCAAATTAATGTCATGTATTCATAAGACCAAGAGTTTTAAGTTTTGTTCTTGTAGCTATCTATTACCATTTGGAATAATCTACCCGACTCAAGAGTAAAGATAACAGACACTTAAAAATTTCGCGATGCACTTGCAGCCTCCTCGGCTAATAATTCCACATTCGTCTTTTAATATTATTTTTCTACAAATTGTGCCTTCTGCCAATTTTTTTAATAACGGCATGCCCCCTCCTTTTTATAAAGCTCGTTGTGGAAATTTATGGAAACAAAATACCTTAATCTCAACTAAATGAGCCAATTTTGCTTGAGAGATATGTTCGATAACGCCCTTATTTTAGATTCTGCTTCGGAATCGTGCTCTCTTTATAATGATTTATGTTTGAAAGCGTCTATCCTAAGGTGACGCTCCATAGCGAAACAGATGGAGATAAATTACAAAATTAAGCTGTATACCCGTATAATAAATGTGTTCAAATTATTAAAATCAACTACATTTCGAAAATATGTTATATAGTTTCATTACTTTTCCTTCGTCGTATTCGCAAGAGTAATCTTATAACATTTTGAAATAATAAAATTAGGAGTTATCTTTAACATTTTACATGTTCACCACACCCTGCTTTTTGTATCAACAGCCTCTTGCTTTGTCGCATTCAAAGTTATGACTAAAAACGTAGGTATAACGTAATGCCCAAAACATCACCATCTATAGAGATGAGAATGAAGGTAAAGATCAGGAACATTCCGTACTCAAAAAGAGCGCAAGGTAGAAAACTAAAGAGCATTAAACCAACCAGGATTTTAAAGAAAAGCTTAGATTGTTTTTTGTTGCTTTTTTTGCGTGACACATTAGGGCCTAAGCAAATCTTAAGTTTAGGACAATCAAGGGGTTTGGGTCCTCCGTCCGAGCTAGAAGAATAAGAGGAAACCAGCAAGGCTCGGTCGACGTCCTGCCTTACGAATATTCTAAAGTCAAATGAATATCGAAAATGATGTCCGTCTTTTTTAATCAGACAGAAAATCTTCGCAAGTGCAATACCAAAACGAGCAAATTTTTGCGCGCTACTCTACGATCTTCTGCTTACATTTGGAAAGAATTCACGAAAGGTACACCCACTTCCGATTGAGAGGAAGTATGAATTGCTTGGCTGCCGCAAGTAAAACAAAACAAATTATATGTACATTACAACAAAGCTCGAAGCTGTACGCGTTGGAAGTAAATATGCAAGCCATTAGCGGGAATAATCACGTTACTTCAGAACGTGACCAGATAAATAGGGGCTGGGCAACCTTTCGAACTAATGTACAATTACTTCTAAGTCGAGTAATGGGGTAACGGAATCGAGTATGTTTATGGCGGGAGTGAATATAATTGCATCCTACAGCTTTTGTCGGTAACGTGTATTGACTTCATAATAATGCGGGGCATTGTCGTACATAACTCAGACCAAGCTTTCGAAACACCTTCATATAGGTTATGATCATTTGTAATAAAAAAAGAAACCGAAATGCCAACGCACCCGTGCCAAATTGATAGATAAAACAATGTTCACGCTGACATGTTCACCACGATCCGTCCCTGAAATAAATAACTTACTTGGCAAAGTTTTGATGATGAGACAGAAGCTGCTGTTGAACACCCAAACTGCAATGCCATCAAAGAAACTTCGTCGACACTCATTTCAGGGATCTGGCCTTGGTTTTTCAGGAGTGGTTTATGATCTCCCTTGCCTCGAGAAGATAGAAGTAAAATAAATTATCCTCTATCATTACACATACAAAAAATGTTCACTTGCACAATTTGTACATGTTCCATACAGGCAGTTCGAAAAAAATGACTTAGTCCCTGAGATCTTTAAAAAGCAGGAAGCTCGGTTAATGCTGTACACGCTTCTTGCCTCGTGATTGGTTCTTCGGCCTTCTTATTGGATAACGTCGCAATCTGATTGGCTGCTGGAGCGCTATTGAGATGCTTGGGAGTCGCCATGCCATGCGTTCCTTAAGCTGTCAGAAACAATGAAAACATTTACCCCACGCAGTAGTTATTTTAGGATAAATAACCTTCCCCAAAAGCACAATTTAAATTTTTGCTTGCTGGACTTAGGAACAAGAAATTTTACTTTATTCCATCTTGATCTCAGTTTTCAGTTTTCAAACAGGATTTCAGCTTTCCAAAAACATCTAGTTAGATTTTTAACTGGAAATGTTAGATTTTTTTTTTCGGTTAGAAATAGTGAACATTTATATTGGTTTTGCAGTAGATTCTTAAAACGATTACATAAGCAATGACAATTGAGAAACGTCGGAGATTTGTACTCATATGATACAGGATGTGCGACCCACTTCCGGCCGCCATGAAAGGAGGATTGAAATAGTTTCAGCTAGCCTATGTTTACTTTGTGTTTGCGTGGTTGCGCGACGACGCTTGGTTCCCTAGCGAGGAATTGCGTGGGAGCTACGCTGTAGAAATGCCTCAGTGTCGTGCTTTTAGTTTAACGATGAGTACCGACACATACAAAATGTCACAAGTGAAGTTATTTCGATTGACTCGAGATGGGGTACGCCACCGACGTTGCTGAGTTGGTAGATCCCAGGACGACGGCATTGGCAGGCCGTGCTAGTATGCTGCAGACACATTACACAAAGCAAGAACGGGAACATGCGGCGCCGATACCGCGACGCCTCGACTGACCCTCTCCGTACAACGATGGGCCATTACGGCCCGTATACATGCAATGTGTGCGGAGACTCTCGTCGCGCTAAAGGCAGCGTAATAAAAACTTTCGGTAAATTTTATCACTTCTTTGATGATCAAGTGATCTTCAGTTTCACCCAAGCGATCAGGAACGCATGTCAATTCCGTATAAGTAAACTCCGAGACTTACCGCAGTTAGTCCTGGGCTGTGAGACTTAAAGTATGGGCCACCCACTGATGGTCCTCGAAGCAAGCAAAAACAATAGCCAACCGGAGGTAACATATTCCTCGCGGACGTTCTCCCATTACTTGTTTTTGATTACCTCCGCATACCTAGTAATAAAACGGTACACGATTACCAAGAAGACTTACCTGTATTGCTAAAACAAGGTTCGTCCCACATTTCCGAGCTTCAGCACGTTCCTCTAGGCAATCAACACCAGCCACCAGGAGGAGCATTCGAATGCATTTGGAAGCCAGGAACATTGCCGCAGAGTGAAATCCTTCCACCACTCGGTGCTCACACAATGTGGAATTTCTTCAAAACTGCTGGCGGCGAAAGATTCAATACCCCTGGCAAAAGTCGTAAGTACCTGAAGATTTGGAAATATACAAAGTTCGAGATATATCAACCACCAGCAAGCTTTAACGTCATCATTCCGGGCAAAAAAATAAATGTTATTCCTCATGTACGTTTACCAAACAATCCAAATCAATTACTAATGTGAAATAATCGTGCTGAGTTGGGTGGTAATCATGTCGAACAAACAAATGCTATTTTTTGTTTCAGTACTCAACAGTAGTCAGAGGGAATCAGTGAATCTGAGAGCGTACGGTTCGGCGGAAAATAAACTCTTCAAAAGTGGGCTTCATTGCCTCTCCCCTTTCCTTGGGCAGGTACTCCGAGCATGTATTGGACACGAGGGTTGCGTCAGTGTTCGGCGTGAACTCGGCTCGGCTCGCATCCACCACGAAAGCTGCGTCAGTGTTCGGGGAGAACTCGGATCCAATCACGCGCTTCGTGTCCGAGCAATGGCGACCGCCAATGTTGCTTGATGGGCTCTTGAAAGTGGTCTATTGTGTATGCTGAGTCTAATTTGCATTAACATTCCTCACATGTCGATTTATGATTTTTTTTGTTGTTGTGTTCCAGGCTGTTGTTACTAATTATTTGTTGCCGAGGATGAGAAGGGCATGTTTCCATTGTGTGTGTGTGTGCGTGCGCGTGCGTGCGTGCGTGCGTGCGTGTGTGTGTGTGTGTGTTTTTGTCAGGAGGTAAAACATTATAATTCTAATAACATTTACACACTTGTTGAACCATAAAGTACAATAAAGGTATATTTAAATATATTGCATGTATTTTCCAGACCAGGGTCCGCAGACTCTGCATCATTCAAAGCCATAATTTTACGCGGTATAGGCCATCCGCAGTTCTAGACTATATAAGGGTTTGCTTCTTCACGATCTTTCATTATGACGGGACGTGACGAATTTTGTGACAGACAAGTTATGTTAATGATGATTTCTCTGTGACACAAGCTGCTTCGTTTGCTAACAAAGCGGAAGTTTTTCAAAATGTTGCGTAAGGGTTATGTGCTGAATGTACGCCAGGTGGGGAATATGCCCCAAAAGCGCAGTATGCACCAGGTCCCAGCTATTCACTGGCTGCACATTATTCTTTGGGTGGTGCACACTATCTTAGGAAAAACGTTTCTTTTTAGCCGTAATTTTTCATTGCTGGTTATACTCCGAGTAAAGTTTCGTCGTTGTTCTTCTTGGCTGGCGGCTTGGTAGTTTGGTGGACGATGGAGGCTTTTGGGGGTTCCGGGTTCAAGACATTTATTTACATTACAAACTTTGTACAATTTTATGTACAAGTAGGGGAAGTTTGCATTTCCGTAGAACTTCTTTACAGTCGTTCAAAGCAAGCAAAAATCGCCCCTTCCCGCCCCGTCACGAGCTTTTAAAACCTCGGTCCTTCTCGCCCTCGGGAAGGGATCGGCCAATAGGTTTCAAACCCCTCGGAGTCACGTGCTGCCACCCGTCCAATGGCCGACAGGGCGCATACAGGCACATTCGTCAAGTTGCCAACGGACCCAAGGTGACAGCCCCGTAACTCCGACAGTGGTCGTCGTCGCCGCCTTCGTGGCGCCACAGGGAGCCTCTTAGGCCTCATTCACACAGCCGTCGTTTCTCCCATCCCGTCACCGTCGCGAGGGGCGTTCCCGTCAGGGGAGAGGATTTTCGGTCCGGTTTTCGACGGAAAGCTGAGCCCCGTCGGGTGCCGGGCGACGTAGGGAGCTGCTCTACGGCACCGTCGTCCCGGCGTCCCGGCGGATGACGGAGTCCCGCCCCCATCGAAAACCGACCAATCACAAAATAGAAAAGTTTCGCCAAGTTTGGAAGATTTTTCATCGTTCGGTTGCCAACAGTGAGCCAACGCTTGTTGCGTTGTTTTTCTTGTTACTTTTCGCCGGGAATTGCTGGTAGCAGACGAAAATCCTTAATTTACAAAAAAGAAACGTGCGCACTACTGTTCAGGCACAATTATCTCTTTACTTTGTAATTTAAGCTGAATGAATAAGCAATCCGATCCAATCCAATCCTGCCGTCGCGGCCTCCGTCGCTTGCACGCGCGGCCTGTTCGGACACCCGCCGTCGCGTCCCCGTCCCGCGTGCTCCCGTGACGGTGACGGGACGGGAAAGGCGACGGCTATGTGAATGAGGCCTTAGTCGAAACGCGATCTGCCACGAGGGGGTGCGCCAAGCAGCAGCCGCCTTCGTAAACAAACAAAAAGATAACACTTCTCGCGTGCAGCTGGCACAGCCACCACCCGGGGGCTACCCAACCTGCCTCGCACCAAGGCGCGCAAGCCCCTAACGAACCCGAGGGGAAAGCCCCATAACATCGATGGTGGTCGCCGTCTTCGCGGAATTACAGCGGACCCCTCGGTCGAAACCCGACCGGCCGCGGAGGATGCGCCGAGCGGCCGCCGCCTCTTCATACCAACAAACAGAAAACACTCCCCCGCGCCCGGTGACCCCCGGGGATTGTCCAACATGCCCCGTCCCCCGGCGCGCCAGCGGCGGGCGCGCGGCCTCTAACAAAATAAGCAAAAGGAAACAATTCGCGGCGTCTCCCAACCTTACACTCCGGGTGCGTCGAAAAACACGGTACTGCAAGATATTTTCAATGCCAGAAATCTACGTGGGTGGTTTCATTTGAAATCGAACACGCTTGTCGGAATGGGTCTTTCGATTTTTTTTTTAAATATATGTAATTGCCCTATTTTTGAAAAAGACAAAACTTCTTTTCAAATTTTTTTAATAAATATTTTGCTTCACATAAAATTATTGAGTGGAGCAGGGTGAAAATCTATTTTTTACTCCGTGATTTTTCTACCCAGTTCTGTACGCTGGTATGAATACGGGAAGCATACAAAACTCACGGTAATTTTTTGTGCTCTTATATGTTATTCCGACTATTTTTTAGTTCAAAGTAAAATACTTTTGTATTTTTGTTTATTGAGGTAAAAAATGCCAAACATCGTCTCTTTGACAATCCGGTGACATCTTCAGAGCCTTGTAACTCATGAGTTATTATATTTGTCGCTTACCAAATACTATGCTGGTGTAGCCCTATACATGGGCTATCGACGGGCATAAGTTTAGTTTATTTTATTTTCACTGAATGTTTTATATAAAATTTGAAATATCGTCGAATAATGAAATTAACCGATATTTTGAACCCACTTTATTAAAAAAGGCCATTTTTTATTTCGTTCAATTTTTTTATTATTGCTGCCGATCATATGAACTTTTCAATTGGCTTGATGCGATTTCCACCTTTTTTGTTGTATCTTCTCTAGAAGGGATTGAAATCGCTCCCACGTGACAATGCGGTGACAACTTCAGAGCCTTGTAACTCATGAGTCCTTATATTTGTCGCTTACCAAATACTGTTCGGTGCAGCCTACATGGAATGTCGACGGGCAGTTTAGTCATGGTTGCCAACTGCGGGTAAACGACACAACACTAAAATCAAAATTTTAGTGTGTGTCATTTACCGCAGTCTCGGTTTATTCAACCATGTGCAATGTACACCAGCTCGTTTGCGCCCTTACATTTTGTTCATAAGTTTAGTTTATTTTATTTTCACGGAATTTTTTATATAAAATTTGAAATATGGTTGAAAATGAAATTAACCGATATTTTGAACCCACTTTATCGAAAAAGGCCATTTTTTATTTCGTTCAATTTTTTTTATTAGTGCTGCCGATCATATGAACTCTCAATTGGCTTGATGGGATTTCCCCCTTTTTTGTTGTATCTTCTCTAGAAGTGATCGAAATCGCTCCCACTTTCTCGGAACGGCCAAACGCAGTTTCCGCAGGTCGGCTTCGCTGCAAAGACTATACTGCTTATTTATGTGTTCAAATGCAGCGGGTAAATTCATTTTGATTGAGAACACTCGTGCTTGGCTACATATTGTATTTTCTTAATTTTTAATGATGGAAACTGACATTCCTTAGTCCGATCGTTAGCGGTGCAGCGGATGTTCCATTATCCGATGTCTAAAGCCAGGGCACAAAGGGCGGAGAAAGCGGAACGAGCTCTTCATGTAGCCAGACCGGGGTCATATATCTGTTTGTGCTATACACAGCTTGTAAGGCACGTACAGCACGCCCGGCCCTTCGCGCTATAGGCCCATCTCCGTTACATCCAGGAAGCATCCGGCACGGGCGCCAATCCACGATGTGCCTTGTCGCGTGCGATCAAATAACCATGTAATTGCCTGTTCTTTATTGTCAGTGTGTATATCAAAAATATGTAATATCACATGCCCCTCTTTAAGAAGGAAAAGCAGTGTGCAGGAAAAAGTGAGCAAAACTGACTGAGTTTACATGAAGCGAAGACAATTTTTTACAGAACACAAACACCAATTGGCGATAAATAGTCACTTTTATTAATTAACGCTAATATATTTAGGATGCACTTGTAAAACAATATGTTGTTGTGCTTTAAATAGTCCAGTTCACGAGCAACGCAATATTGAAACTTTTTGACAACGGCATCGGCTTGCCTCTGCGGAGACGATCGAGCGAGGGGGCGAGCTGAACTTTGTACCGCAGCGGTCGGATGCAGCCGAGAAGTTCAACAGCGTGGTAAGTCGAGACGGATAGAACGAAAACTGGAGCCAAAGCGAGCGAGCGGTGAACCCGAGACGGTGGCCCTTCTGTTTGAACGAGTGTGTGCAGTTAAAAATAAAAGTGTTGGGTTTTGTTCAAGACTGATCGATATCTCTGATGCCAAGAAGCAGCGATTCCCACATGCACAGAAGGCAGCGAAAGCAGTAACTTAATGTCTCTGTAGACTTTTAGTTTCTCCACTTTGTCGCACCGAGCTTAATGCAAAGATTGTACAGCCTTCGGGAATATGGAAAAGCGATTTAACGATTTTATTTTAGGTGGCTACGGTAGATTTGCTTTGGCTAGGCACACATTGCTTTGGTTTGGGAATAAATAAAAGTAATGGAACATCCGCTGCACCGCTAACGATCGGACTACGGAATGTCAGTTGCCATCAATAAAAAATTAAGAAAATACAATATGTAGCCAAGCACGAGTGTTCTCAATCTAAATTAATTTACCCGCTGCATTTGAACACACAAATAAGCAGTATAGTCTTTGCAGCGAAGCCGACCTGCGGAAACTGCGTTTGGCCGTTCTGAGAAAGTGGGAGCGATTTCGATCGCTTCTAGAGAAGATACAACAGAAAAGGGGGAAATCCAATCAAGCCAATTGAAAGTTCATATTATCGGCAGCAATAATAAAAAAATTGAACGAAATAAAAAAATGGCCTTTTTCGATAAAGTGGGTTCAAAATATCGGTTAATTTCATTTTCAACGATATTTCAAATTTTATATAAAAAATTCGATGAAAATTAAATAAACTAAACTTATGCCCGTCGACATTCCATGTGTACGGCTACACCTGTATAGTATTTGGAAAGTGACAAATATAATAACTCATGAGTTACAAGGCTCTGATGATGTCACCGGATTGTCAAAGAGACATTTTTTTACCTCAATAAACAAAAACACAAAAGTATTTTACTTTGAACTGAAAAATAGTTGGAATAACACATAACAGCACAAAAAAATTACTGTGAGTTTTGTATGCTTCCCGTATTCATACCAGCGTACAAAACTGGGTAGAAAAATCACGGAGTAAAAAATAGATTTTCACCCTGCTCCACTCAATAATGTTTTGTGAAGCGAATTATTTTTTTTCTTAAATTTTGAAAAGTGGTTTTGTTCTGTCCAGAAAAGGGGGAATTACATATATTCTTTAAAAAGAAATCGAAAGACCCACCCCGACAAGTGTGTTCGATTTCAAATTAAACCACCTACGTGGTAATTCACAGACAACTGAGAATAATCTAAAAAAGAACCATCCAAGACGAGAGCTTATTCCTTCAAAATAAACCTATCGACCGCCGCAGACGTCAGGTCGATGAAATGATTAATTTGTTGATATTCTGGAACTGACTGCTTCAAACTCAATGAATAGTATATGGGTGATTTCATCTCAACTCAGGCACGAATTTAGAGTCGAATTTTTAATTTTGACGAAAAAAATATATGTTTTGGGGCAATTCCTATCATAAAAGAAGACGCAAACGGCAATGTCGTCGGATTTTTCGTTCTCAAGTTATGGACCGTTGAAGCGGCCAAGGTGGAAACTGACGTTTTTCCAGCTTATCGGAGGTGCCATATTTCACTCCATCCCTTTTCCATACTTTTTACGCTACATCAATATAACTTTTTGGGAACACTCTAGACATAGGCTTTTTTATGCTAATTAAGCGTCTAGGTCATAAGACTTTTAATGATTTTTATTTTATTTGTCAAACCGCCTCTCTGCGACGATATTTGACGAAGTTCAGCAAGCTGTGCTGTGTGACCTAATCAACATATTTTTATGATCTTTATATCACCGTAAAGCTCTAATTAAGCTCTTTCTTTTGAATATAATTTCAATATATTGCAATAAGTATATAATGCGCTACATGTGCCTGAAAAACGAAAATTTCGAAAAACTAGCAAGTTTGGAGTCGATTTTCTAAAAAACTCCACTTTTTATTTCTTTTATTTTTTATTCACAGTTAGTTAATATAGTAGTCTGTCAGAAACTACCAACAGAAATTGTAATATATTGTTTGTATGACCGCTAATAACGCTAGAATCTCGTGCTATGAGCGTTTTGAACGGGAATTCGCACAGGCGCTCTGCTGAGCAGAATTTCGGCCTATGTAAGGTTTCCTATTTATCGTTAGCAGTTACCTCAATATCCAACCATAAACACTAATAAAATTTGGAGTAGTGTACTTAAAAAATTTACTTCGAAGTCCGTATCCACAAGTGCGGGCACAGCGCTTACTCCTCCCAATACGGGGGAATGCAGATCGTTAGAGAATTCCTCTGAGGCCTTTTGCTTTCGGCTTTGAGTTTGAAATACCGAACTTGACATGTAATTGTCATATCTTTTTATGTCAAACAGATATGCAGTGCATATGCATATGTACGATTTAGTATCTGACGCTTAGGAAGTACGGTTTATTTTATGCGCGTACGGTTTCTTTCGTAAAATAACGAGCATTTCGTAGCCTGTAAAGCTTCAAACGTGTTAGTCATGTGTTTAGGTTTCATTTCTATTCTCAGTGATTCATGCCGGGTTATTTAGACTTTTCCCTCTTGACTTAAGTTTGTCCGGGAGTCTAGATGTTACGTATCTTCTCCGTCAATACATAGGGCGAAGCTCACACACCTTGCAAATCACGCCAGTGCCAAGTAAATAAATATTGTTAGGATAAATATTGTTGCTTCACTGGCTTTTACGCTCAGATATTGAGGTAAGTACTAACATTAAATAGAAAACCTTACATAGGTCAAAATTCTGCTCAGCTGAACGTCTATGCGAAGTCCCGTTCAAAACTGTCACAGCACGAGATTCGAGTCCCAATAGCGGCCATACAAACACTATATTACAATTTCAGTTGTTAGGTTCTGACAGATTACTATATTACCTAAGTGTAAATAAAAATTAGAAGAAATAAAAGGTAAGGTTTTTTTAGAAAACCGACTTCAAACTTGCAAGTCTTTTTTGGAAAAAACTTGCAAGTTTTAAGTCGATTTTCTAGAAAAAAAATTTTTTATTTCTTTCATTTTTTTATTTACAGTTAGGTAATATATTAACCTGCCAGGACCTACCAACAGAAATTGTAATATATTGTTTGTATGGCCGCTATAAGGGCTCGAATCTCGTGCTGTGGAAGTTTTGAACGGGACTTCGCATAGACGCTCAGCTGAGCAGAACTTTGACCTATGTAAGGTTTTCTATTGAATGTTAGTACACACCTCAATATCTGAGCGTAAAGCCAGTGAAGCAACAATATTTATCCTAACAATATTTATTTACTTGGCACTGGCGTGATTCGCAAGGTGTGTGAGCTTCGCCCTATGTATTGACGGAGAAGATACGTAACATCTAGACTCCCGGACAAACTTAATTCAAGAGGGAAAAGTCTAAATAACCCGGCATGAATCACTGAGAATAGAAATGAAACCTAAACACATGACTAACACGTTTGAAGCTTTACAGGCTACGAAATGCTTGTTATTTTACGAAAGAGTCGGTACGCGCACAAAATAAACCGTACTTCCTAAGCGTCAGATACTAAATCGCACATATGCATATGCACTGCATATCTGTTTGACATAAGGAAATATGACAATTACATGTCAAGTTCGGTATTTCAAACTCAAAGCCGAAAGCAAAAGGCCCCAGAGGAATTCTCTAACGATCTGCATTCCCCCGTATTGGGAGGGAGTAAGCGCTGTGCCCGCACTTGTGGATACGGACTTCGAAGTAAATTTTTTTAAGTACACTACTCCAAATTTTATTAATGTTTATGGTTGGATATTGAGGTAACTGCTAAAGATAAATAGAAAACCTTACATAGGCCAAAATTCTGCTCAGCAGAGCGCCTGTGCGAAGTCCCGTTCAAAACGCTCATAGCACGAGATTCTAGTGTTAATAGCAACCATACAAACAATATATTACAATTTTTGTTGGCTAGTTTCTGATAGACTACTATATCAACTAACTGTGAATAAAATATTAAAGAAATAAAAAGTGGGTTTTCTTAGAAAGTCGATTTCAAACTTGCTAGTTTTTCGAAATATTCGTTTTTCAGGCATATGTAGCGCAATATGTACTTATTGCAAAATATTGAAATTATACTCAAACGAAAGAGCTTAATTGGAAGTTTACGGTGATATAAAGATCATAAAAATATGTGTATTAGGTCACACAGCACAGCTTGCTGAACTTCGTCAAATATCGTCGCAGAGAGGCGGTTTGACAAATAAAATAAAAATCATTAAAAGTGTTATGACCTAGACGCTTAATTAGCATGAAAAAGCCTATGTCTAGAGTGTTCCCAAAAAGTTATATTGATGTAGCGTAAAAATTATGGAAAAGGGATGGAGTGAAATATGGCACCTCCGATAAGCTGGAAAAACGTCAGTTTCCACCTTGGCCGCTTCAACGGTCCATAACTTGAGAACGAAAAATCCGACAGACATTGCCGTTTGCGTCTTCTTTTATGATAGGAATCGCCCCAAAACATATATTTTTTTCGTCAAAATTAAAAATTCGACTCTAAATTCGTGCCTGAGTTGAAGTGAAATCACCCATATATGATACTTGAACTGGAATTATAAAGTCTGTACACAATCATGCATTGAACTAATTTTACACGTGCACTTAGAAATGATAAGAACGTACGCAATTAAAGATAACGCGATACGAACCTGTGGCCGCTATGCGTGCTAGTGCACTATACTTTCGTGCCATTATTCCGAGTGGTATGTATTTTTCTAAGTATGTATACTTGCAGTCGAGTCCTGGGTCTCTGTGATCTCCTTAAAGGCCAGCGCATAAAAAAAGTCTCCGAGGAGAACGGCCAGCTTGTCTCTGAGTTCTCAGTTCTTCTTCTTGGCTTCGTCGTTGTGTTCTCTCGTCTGCATCACCGAGCTATGCAGCAGCTGCGTCACGTGTTGCATCTCGGCGACTTTCACGATGCGCTCGTGGTTTGCTCTCACCGACTTGGAATCTCCGGTGCGCATGGATCCTGTCCGTTTCAATTGGCTGAACAGACTCACCAGCGTGCCCGTAGCTTTGTAGCCGGTCACATGCTCAGATAGCACATCCCTATACAGCACAAAATATAAAATAAAATATTAAGACAAATATGAAGGAACGACTATGTCTAAATGCTATTGCATGTCGACGTGTCTTCTATGAAGGTCATATTGACGCGCAGGGCCGAGAAAGCAACGACTTGGTCACCGACTTCTAGAAGGTTCTCGTTTATTCTCGCTCCGGACATAACTTCTTTCATTTATTCCTGCTTTTGTTGTTCTAGAAAGTGCGTGTTCATTCTCGCCCCGAAGCGCGTGACGCTCGAGCCTTCTTCGCCGAATCTTCGAGATAGCGACGTACTCTAGATAAGAGGCCGTCCGCGACCTTGTCGAGTCAGTCTCGCCCCAGAGTTCGATCCCGCTGTTACGCGGACTTCAACGCCCGCGACGCTCTAGTGTTGTCTTCTCTTTCCTTTTTGTTTCGGGAACAAGGTCGCCTCATTAAACGTTTAGTTAACTTCAGATTTCGTCGCCGCATCACTGCATCACTTGTCATTCGTGACAATATCCCACTGATTCAATTATGACGAAGCGCGCGGCGTACCCGAACAGGCCCACTTTGATTCTCTGTCCCTAGCCATACGCTGTTTTTTTTGTTTTTTTTTCCTGTGTCTTATTGGTACGACGAACAGGATGAGCCTCCGTAGGTCGCAGTATCTGTTCAGCGATGCCCTCCTGAGCCCGTTCTTTTTTGTTTCGAAGCATTGTGAAGACGTTCATAGCATTTCCAGCGAGCGTATGTCTTCCATCGAATGATTGAAAGGTATGGGCTACGCTCTTTGAATCGAGCGCTAGCTTGTGCCCCTAGACTACAAACATTTACACCCCCTCCGCTTTACATTTTACTATAAATTCCGTATCTTGCTAAATCATTTCCCACACAAATTTTATTCATTCTGACGCTCTCTAGACCTTCTCCGCCATTCTTCAAACGTTGTTTTAGCGACTGTTATCCTTTGTTCCTGCTTTCTCCCTCCTATCCGAAAAACCTAGTACTCCCGGAAAATCTCTTACCCCTTCGGGAAGGGATGGACGTAGTCCCGTGCACTTCAAAACCATAAATTGTAGTGTCTCGCTATTACAATGGCATACGGCACATACCTGCATGTCCATCTCCTGAAATGTAGCCCAATATGTATTTATCCTCAACACTCCCTCTTCTCGCCTCAAACAGCAAGAGTGAACCTCCCATGAATTATCAGACACCTGTTCCTTTCTTATGTTTTCTTTTAATCTTTCATAAACCAGTGTATACATTTAAAACAAAATACTCACAATCCCTTTTTATATCTTTTCACGCATCAGTTATCGGCTCAAAGTTGGCCTTTTTTGTTGTCAGACCTCAGCGCGTAGCGATATTTTCAGTCCCAGCAAATCGTCAGAATGAAACTACGCGCAACGATAGCTACATTGATTTGTCCAGAACAATAAACTTAGCGTAAATGCTTTAGCAGGGATATCTCGCGACATTCCCTTATTGTTATTTATGTCTGTTTTCTTTTATTGAACTACTCACCTCTGTAACTGACTCTGGGCCATGAGAGCACTGTAATGAATGAATACAATATATCATGTTCTTTCTTTTATGGCCCTTTAACCCCAAATCAGTTTTAACACAATAACCCAGGAGCGGAAAACACAGGACGGACAACATAAAGCTTCTTTTGGAGCTTTGTGTTGTTCGTCCAGTTTTCCCTCGCTCATGGGTTACCATGTTAGTACTGTACCAGATCGGTTGCACACTTGCTTCAGTCTTAAGCCAGTAGCCTTTTTCTGAGAATTCAAACAAGGTTTTCATTTAATATTGTAAAAATACAGGTAAAATTCCGTTTATTGTCACTTACCTTGTTTCGAACCAAAATGACAGTATAAACTTAGTGACTATAACTGAGATATATCTCCAGATTGGAACCTGGATGACTAAGAACCAAACAGAATGCGGGCACTGATGCAGAAATCGCGGTACATGGCGCGGTTGCCCCGCAGACACGATCTTTTCATATAGTATTCGTCATATTGTAAATCTGCTTTGTATACAGGCTGGCCTGTCACCATCCAAAAGATTAGTGTGTTTTACTTTATATCGTCTTCTAATAGTGTTTGTGCAAGTTTTTTCTTTTTTAAGATACTCGTTTTCGATTTGTTAAGGCTTTTTATTTGGATTGCGGTGGTTTGACCACAGCATGTTTAACTTTAATATTAAATATTTATTTAGTAATATCATACCAAAAATATATCTAAACGTAATCCCTTAAAGCAACCTAATAGTTGACTATGTTTGAGCACCCCAGTAAAATATTTTATTTGTATGAACAATTTTTCTGCCCAATAAACGCACACGACCAAATCAGATCAAATAAGAACATATAAGAACCATACAAGAACCATTCAAGAAGTTTTAAGAAACTGATGAAAAGTTTCTTATAACTTCCTATCTAATCTTGTATGTTCTGATATGGTTCTATATATACATACTCTTTTTTAATTTATTTGATTATCTGCGTTTATTAGACCAAGAAATTTCTTATACATAAGATTTTTGCAGTAGGAATCGGCATTAAGCTTTCAGTAATCGGGAACAATACACGTATTGAGAAATAGTTAGCACCATCGGTACTTGAGGGTAATTATTGCCAGTTCCAATCGTCAATTTATTTCTTATTTTGCATCAGTAAAGTCGTGGTACATCATGCAAAAACAGCCTGCAGAGATATTTGGAGCATGCATGAAAGGGAACATGCATCGAAGCTTATTCTGTCAGCATGTCTGCAGCAAACACTTGGATGATATACCAGCAGGGTGACTGCGGCTAAACGGTGACCAGACCTCGAGCGAATGGCCAACAAAGAATGACCGACGCAGTACTCAGTAAACTACCAGATACTCTTACTCGATGGCTGCTATAGTCACCGGCAAGATGAGAACGCCGGAGCGTCTCTCTAGGATGCATCCAGCACCCGCTCTTTGCCTTCCGCCGTGCTTCGCTCAGGACACACAAAACGTCAGAGTGCTATGGAACGTATGAAGCCCCCGCTGAAGTCGGGACAAACAGAAAGACCTCCCTGTCGGTCTCGCCCAGTCAGCGACTACACCGGAACGGGTTTAGGTGCGTGGTAGAGGAAGGAGTAAGGTACACTTACTTTATAGTGCTGACGATTGGATGATCAGATCCTCGCACCTTCGAGATGAGATCTGTGAAACCGCCTGCGTAGAGGCTGAACATCTCAGCAGTGAAATTACCCGAGAGTCCGAAAGAGCCCTCTGCCTTCACCAGCGCCGTTCTAAGCTTCGGGAGGGCGTTAGGGGACAGCCATGAAGCGGATAGCATCAACTGCCGAGCTCCGCGGCGAGCAACGAAATTCTTCAGCATCGTCAGAGCGTCTTCACGAGCGTTCCGGAAACTACATTTGCAGTGGGGAAAAGGCGCATACGGAATGGATGATACTGTCACAACCGGTTACTCTTTTATAGGTTATTCTTATAGAGATCTCCGCATGACGTCGCGAATCAGAAATATGGCGCAATTCCGGCAGGGGAAAAAAACGTAAAAACCGCGTTTCAGGATACACTTTAAACTGGTTCGCAACTGGTTAACTTTTTTTTCTTGGTACAACCTTTATCTTGGTTTGAATTGCATAGTGACGCTCTTAATTCTAGTGGTTAAGGCGGGAGTACATCGCTGACATATGCAAACGCTGCAGGAGGAAAAAATGCTAAATTAAATTATGCTTTCGAGTGTTCATCCTAAAGAAAAGTACCGTCGCGTGGAGTGCATTTTCATCGACAGGTAAGAATATTATTAAAGCAAAAATGACAAAATTAACGCGAATTACTCCTTTTGCTTCATTTAAGCCACGTCTGAGCTTCAACGCGCAATAAAACAGCGTTTCTTTTTTGTCCTTTAGCGAAGTTGGCAGTCGGTCGTTCTTAGCAAAAGCTGGGGGTTTTCATTTAAATTATAATTTGGATTTTAGGCCAAATATCTTACTTAATAAAAAATTTTATGTTGTAGAGGTGTTTTTAAAGCGAAATGGGACGCAAACTTCTAGTTCGTCGAATTATTTTGTTTCCTTGGAGTTGATAATTGAAAAGTTCGAAGCGAATATATGATGCTTCTTTCTCATATTGCGGTTCGCGTGTATGTTTGGCACCGGAAGGATCATATCTCGGACCCTCTCAGAATATAGGGTTCACTATGTTATTAAGGAAATTTAAAATATATATTATGTTTTATTACTCAACTATGTCCCAACGCAAATATATAACAACTTTTGCCAAGCTTTTTCGTTTTCAGATATTTCGGATTTTTAAACAGTTTAAATGACTACTAGCTATTCAGTTTTGTTGGTTATAATATTAATATTGTACGTGAGAGATAAAGGACGCTCAATGCATTGAAACAAAATAAAAATAAAAATACACTTACCTTTCTTTTTTAGAGGTACCCTGAGGAGTTTTTTGAGATCACGTAAATATAATGATAACTAACTCTGCTGGCTGTAAGCATCCTAGAAATCCGTTAATCAGGGCGATACGCGCCTGATTTTCCTATTAAAAGGCAATCAAAGATCGCAACACACCGAGGTCATCTACGGCGATGGGAGGTGCCTGTTCCGAAACCAGGACCACTGTCAGCCAATAGCAAGCGAAGGTTCCTCAGGCTTCCGACCAGTTTTACCGCGGAGTGATATCTCAAATACGCGCGGCTCGTTGCCCATACAGCCCGGACTACCATTCAACCCAGCGAGCGCGCGCTCGAGCGCTCGAGAGCTGACGACCAAACACATCACTCCCGCGGAATATTTAAAAAAAAACAAATATATATATATATAGTTTGCTGTCTTTGAGACGATTATTGTAGTATTTTGTTCCCTCTCCGTGAAAAAATATTTTTGACTACCCTTACTTGCTTCTATCATCTGCGAAAGCATACGCACTTTGTAATAACAGCGTTTCGAATCTTAACAAAATGTCATGTTTTCACCAGTTATATGCCATCCTGGCTGCCGGAACAATGATCCTACCATCACCGGAGATGACTTTGGTTTTTGATTTCTTTTTTAATAAGGAAATCGGCTGAGCATCGTTATAATTTATGGATTTCTAGGATGCCTAAAGCCCGCAGAGTGAGTTATCGCCATACTTAGGCGATCTCAGGAACCTTCTCAGGGCGCCATTAACTATGCCATAAGTGCCATAAGGGCCCAAAGTGCCATAAGGGCCCAAAGAGAAAGGAAAATGCCAAGCTTGTATAGTGGAGCTTTAACTGTAACAGGCTTTGTTTTGCGCGTGATTTGAAGCTCCTTTTTATTTTTTGCGAGTTAGCAAAATGAAAATTGATTGTGTTACGGCTTGTGTAATGTGTTGTGAATGAGCAGTTTCTGTAGATACTTTACTAAATTGCAAGTTGAGCAAATCTTCTAAAATAGCATATTTTGTAAGACAAAAAAGAAAAAAAATGCCCAGGACAACGCGATTGCGACGCGCAGCTTTTTTTTTTTTTTTTTGCGACATTAAATCATTACGTGCGTTCTGTGAATATATGGAATAAATTCATACTGACCGCGCGAACGATCCTCGTCTCGCTCGTTTTTATTGACGACGTGAGGCAACCAAGCATAGTGACAACCGCTGCGGGCCAAGGCTGAACCGCTTGCACGTACGTATTATTTTCGGTGTTACATCATTTGCAAGTTACCTTCTGTTCAAAAACGACCGAAATTGAAATAATAGCGCGTTACTCGCGAAATCAGCCGAGATCCCGGGCTGCAGTAGGCGTGCTGAACATTGTGCGCAAGGGAGCGGCGATCGTCCTGATGGCGCAACCTTCGACCGCAGCGCTGCGGTGGCGGGGACCGCGCCGGGCCGCCTCCTCCCCACAGGCGCGCCGAGGAGATACGGAACTGGAGAAGTATCTATAAACGTTTGGCCGTCTCTGGATTGCGGGAGGTACGCGGAACTGAAGCGGAACTACAGTAGCGGAACCACGCGGTTCTGTATCGACGTTTTCGACGTTATGGAAATCGCAGGAACTGTGTCCAAGCGCAGGCAGGTTTTCCTGCCGGCTGCCTGGGTGCCTTCCGTGCTGAGTTCGGTTCTGTTTGCCCGTGCCGAGTGGCACCCGGCGTTCAACGTGGTTCTGTGTTTCTGCGTGTCAGCACATAGCAGCAACATCGTGATGGCAGTGTTGTGCGTAGTGAACAGAAGACTGGAATTATCGCCGATGTGACCGTGTGTTCGCGTATCAGTGGTGTAACAACAAGATGAGATGACGTAAACTGTCGGGCATTGATGCCGCTGGTCGGGCCGTGATCGGGAGGGGGCGGGGTGTCGCAGGTTGACATTCCCTTTACATTAAAGAGTTTAAGACCACTTAAGAATTTAGGTGCAGCGATCGACGTGCGGATAATCATCTTGGAACGCTGGTCTGAACGGTAAGCTCCCTATCGTACAGCGGTCAATGTGACTGTCGGTCCCCGAGGGCGATTGCGCTCCGGTGAAAAGACTGAACAGTACGAAATAATGACGGAATGTACTATATTTACAATGAAATTTTAGCATAAAAAAGGTAAAATCGAAAAAAGCTATCCTTTATTTTGCTGTTTAAATATACTATGGTTCCTGGAGAAACTGACTCAAGTGGCGCGCTGGGATGAGCGCTAGACGTTTTCGAGCTCGCCACGGGGTACCTCCGTACACTTAACACCTGCCGCAAGTCGCGGCTTTGACTGCATTCAAGTTGATCGAAAAGCGATTCTCTGCCCGTGAAGCATCATTTCCAGCTGAGTGAATATCCGCTCTACACAGATTAATCAGACCATTTGCTGTCTTACCCAAGCATCAAGGAGAATGCAGGGATTGGTGTTCCACGCGCCACACGCGCACGCCTTTTCTGTATAAAAGATTCGAAGTAACAACCAAAAGAAAGCATTGACGAACGCGCGTGCAAGATGCCATTTGTTTTAGGTTTTTGCTTTGAAAAGTTACTACTGCTGAGGCCAGCACGTGCGGCGCGTGGAACACCAATCCCTGCATTCTCCTTGATGCTTGGGTAAGACAGCACATAGGTCTATTCAAGACGGCAAATGCAGCCGTGTGCGAACAGCAACAAATAGAAAAACAAACCACAATAGAAATACTGGCTAGGAAGTGCCGTGCAGGGAAACAAACTTCAGGCTTCGAACCGCATTGGAGCGGCTCGGTTTATTGGCTTTCAAATAATGACGGCATGATCGAGCGTTTTCTTTTTAATAAGAGATTCATCCCCTGAGCCATTAAAAATACTCTCAGATGTAGTGACATTGCTGAAAAAAATGAACATGCTGGGAATATTTTTAATTGCTGAAGGGGTCACCGAAAAATTCCGTATGTTCAAAACGACCAGTATAAAGGGCGGAAACGCAGAGCTCAGGATTAGTAATCGGGTTAGTGTGCTGTTGTATTGCTGTTTTGTATGCTGTTGTATTGATGTATGTGTATGCGCTCTATGTATGTTCAGCTGATAGTTGTACCGTAGAACCGAAATGTGTCTACCTGTGTGAAATACAGGTTCCTGAAGCGCAGTGGTCGCGTCAGAAAATAAAATATTTTTTGTAGAACATGAACTGGGAGGTAACTAGCGCCACCTAGCCTAGCTACTTCTGCGATCAATCTGCTTTACCCTGCCATCTGGTGGCAAGTGATTTAACCACCTTTTACGCTACGCGGCTACGCCATAATTTCGTGTTACCGTGCTGAAACGAGCCAAGAGGCTGCTTCGGATTTGCTTTTTTGAGAGCGGTTCTTGGTTTTGCGGGCGAATGGTGTTACCACTCCTTCGTGATGTGCGGTTGACGCAACGGTTGACGAAGGAATTGTGGCTCGAGGTATAGCAAAGGTATGACAAAGTGCGCGAACTGGGTGCCGGTTGTCTCCGTTTAACATCGCAGTGCTGACGATGAGACGACTGAGTGACTGCATGCTTTCTGAAACGTAAGTTTCCTTACCTGCGGGGGAAGCCGGCTTCGGAAATAAATACAGTTCGCGGAAAGCTCGTGTTACGTTTTTATTTGCTGCTCCTCTCGCTCCTGTACAATAGACTTCGTGTTGTCGTTAAGCCTTATTGAGCTCGGATTTGCTCGATTCGTTGCCGCCATATTGAGATGCAGGCGACGGAGGAACTTTTGCTCCCTGCTTTAGGGACGAAAGTTCCTTCATTTCTGAAGGAACATATGTGTCAAGCGCGTTCCTCCCTTTTAGGAGGACTATACTGACCCTTTTTTCTAAGAGTGGTAAGAAGGCTTCTCTTGTGCGCGTCCTGTGTTGCAGTACAATATATAAATCACTGGCAACGTTGCTCTCACACAAAATGAATAAATGTATATAGTCTTTTACATTTGTTGTTTCACTTTATAATTGGATACTAACATTACGTAAGATTGTTACGGCGCAGTGAGTTCACAGAAGTCGTTCGTTGAACTGGCTGCAGCGGGAGAGGAAGCAACTCTTGTGGGAATTTCGAGTGGGAAGCTAAACCCCGAGTTAAACAGAAGGGCACAAGCGATCTGCTAAGCCTTCCTTCGTCTCTTTGTATAGAGTTTGCAAGATGGAAGGATCGCCGTTAGCCTCCTGCATATGCAAGGCCAATGCGGGTCACAGACTGTGGCGAGTGGAGGCCGTATGACGTCACCGCTGACGTCAAAATAACTGCCTTCAAAACTGCCACCAGTGCGGTGGCAGTTTTGAAGGCGGTTATTATAAATAAATCCCTCAATTAATCCGAAAAAAATCCCATAAATGCCACAAATAAAAAATAAATTTAACAAAACTAGCCTATGCATTGTTACTATTATTCACCAATCCGTCAAGCCCGGCAAACATTCAATGAAGATCGGATCATATAATAGTTACCACCATATTTGTTTACGCTTACCTGTTTGAGTTAAAACCTGAACACCCGTATATACTAGAGGTATAACTTCGCTTAAAGGGGTACAGAAAAGAAAATCAAAGTATACGGAAACCTTTCGGTAACGGGTGAAATATGACTTATGATACCCGTAAAGGACAATTGCAAGTTCGTATTTTGAGTGGAAGGCTATATTTTTCGTTTTAAGCGTCTTATTCTGGCGAACGCTTCGAAATCGGCCATCGAGGCGTGCGTTGCTTTATGGGAACTCCGTCGCAATCTTGACGTCAGGCTCCTCAGAACAGTCAGAGGCTGGCCTGATTATGAGCTTTTGCGTTTTACAATCTCGCGTGTCGGAGCAGCGGAGGACTGCACAGCTGCACTGACGACCTCGTGCTGTATTCATTTTGGCCTTTGGCATTTTGGCATTTTGGCATTTTGACCGCGGTGCGTTCCGCCATGATTTTTGAACTCGAGAGGACGAAGATTTCGACTACCAAGGGGACTCGGAAGATGTCAGCGAGGACGAGTATTCACTCTGGCACATGGTGACGGACAGGCGATTTGGGCAAGAACCGTACGAACCATCCGATATACCGAGCGTCTCGCGCGACAAAAATCTGATGGGGGTCGGGGTTGCCAAGAAAGGCGGTGTATTCAATAATGCTGAGCCAACTTGGAGGTATGCGCTATTAGTTGTTTTATTAAAAACATGTTCACACCAGTTTACTTCGCTTTTCGTATGGTTCGCTGAACTCTTCTGCTTTTCTTTTCTTGGAAAAAGTAGATGGCACAACCCCTGGTAGCAACCGAATATCTTGTTAGAAAGACCCAGACTCCTGAAGACAGTGGGTCGCCTTTTCTCATCGCAAAATGGACACCGTACAGCCGATCGGCTTTCAGCGGCGCTCCAGAGACGACGGACGCTCCAGACGGATCCGCAGTCCACGAGCTTCGGAATTTCTCATTGTTCGGTTCAAGCTGCACAAGCTTCTTCCCTAGTGATTGGTTCTTCGGCCTTCTTAATGGGTAATGCCGCAATCTGATTGGCTACTGGGGCGCTAATGAGATGCTCGGGAGTCGCCACGCCCTGCGTTCCTTAAGCTGCCAGAGACCATAGGAACATTTAGTGCATTCAGCAGTTATTCTAGAATATATATTCCTTACCCCAAAAGCCCAAGATATCTTTTCGATAGCTGGATTATGGGACAAGGAATCTCATTGGATTTGTAGTCGTAAAGACCTTTAGTTTGTAACTAAATTTTTTTTATTTATATATGAACAAGATTTTATAAACGGGGGATGCAACGATGTGTTTACTTTGCGCCAATACCGCTTAGGACGGATCCCTGACGTTAATTCCATGTGAATTAAACACCCGTTCGTTCATCACCACACGCGATCAAAGTCGCAGAAACAATTTAACAAAAACGAGCAGCGTTCACCCCCATAGCTCGGAGCCAGAACAAGCGGCCACGTGATCTGGAGCTGTTTATAGGCCGCCAATGTTGACCATAGCCACGCGCTGGAGTGGGCAAGGCACAGGGCACTCGCTGAGTTCCAGACATTGTTATGGTTCGGTTATTGTCTTCATTGCAGCGATTGGACACGGGCCACAACGGAATGCCTGTCGAGCTATTGATTATCAGTATCACGAACCCAAATCGGGTGCTCACACCATGCTCGGCTCCAGTCTATAAGCCGCATTCAAATATCTTCAATGTGGGATACTGCTTTCCCCCAGTTACGTCATCAAGTTTTGCGAAGGAGAAATAGAATAAAACGCTCGCTTTTGTCCTTGAAATTGACCCGCAAAAAAGAGCTTTTGGTCAGTGGCGTTGCGTGTGAGTATCCTTGAGTCTCACCAGCGCGAGGAAGCTCGTATAAAGTGAAAAACATTCCAATTGAATATCGTTGCACCACCCCTTTAAGATGAAGGCCAGTCCATCGAGCGCCAAGCCATAGCTGTTGATGCTTCTCGTCGTATTTGTTCTGTGTACGTGTCGCGCCGCTCGTTCGTCGCGGCTCGCGCCTCGCTCTGTAATGCATTAGCAACCATGCGGTCGGTGCGGCGCCAGATGCAAAATGCATGTCGCAACATGTGCTCCTCCCTTAGCTCAAACAGCGGTTGAAGATGCTGTTAGAGCGCTATGTGGCATTAGGTGGGATACAGAGTTGAACCAAGCGGGAACGAGCTTGGTCTTTTTGTGGTGGAAGTGGAGCGTCCGCTTTGGCAAAGCACAGAAGGGTCATCATTTCGGTTCTCATGCTGTTGGAGGACAAAAGGTATGCTGCTTTGAGGTGGTCAACAGCAACGTTGTCTCGCGGTTCGGGTAGGGCAAGGTGAAATGTTTAGCCGCTCTAGCAAGAACTTTGTACAGGCCGTCGTAAGCAGGCTGTAGCGGTCGTCTCACGGAATCATGGCGCACGAAAACATGTGTGGCAGTAGAAAGGTCCGGGCTGACGAAGATTTTCTGTTGGTGCGACTTGCGTGTGGGTGATGGACGAAGGTATGGCAATATGGGTGCCTAGTTTATTCAACGTAGTCGAGGTGTTCAGGTAGAGAGTCTCATGGTGAAGGAAAGAAGAAATCACCTGGCATGCGGAGTGGTGAGCCGTAGACCATCTGCTGCGCTGCACCCAAAGTCTAGTTTGAAAGCAGCTTTGATTCCCAACATTACGAGTGAAAGTCACTCCATGGACTGGCCTTCACTTTAAGTAATCTTGTATATATGTAAATAAATAATTAATTTAGTCAAATCAGCAATTTTTTCGTTAGTACTCCCCAAATTCACTTCCCACTTGGCTACTAGGTTTGATTAAATAATTTTGATTCGAAGGGAAAAAGAGCGCTAAAGTAATTGACAGAGTGACAAACAGTCTTTCGAACGTCCTGCCTCCAGCACGCGCTTCGTGTCTTCCGCCGAGCTTTGACTGCGCCTTCGTGAGCCCATCACACCCCGGGATTCAAGCCGCCTGTAACTACAAGTCGGACACACCAGACTCCTTGTTACTAGAGCTACACGCCATACACGACGCGATCACAGCTATCATCGGTCTGCCAGACATCAAAGAAGCTCACATATACATTGACTCGCTAAATTCAATTAAGCATCTAAAACAAGCTACCCAGACGTTACAAAGATGTCAGCAGGTACACATACTCCACCAGAAGACAACCATCAACATAAAAGTTCACTGGGTGCAGGGGCATAGCCAGAACCATTCGAACCTCCTTGGCTGACCACGATGCCCACCACACTCAGCCTCTACCTCACCTCCCACCCGCTTCCCTCCCTTCTAATCCCCGGTCCAACCTCATAGCCCAAAAACACCTCCTCAGACGGGACACAAGTACGCGCTTTAATCCCTCCGTGTGTCTGCTCCCTTCCCCGTAACCTTTCTCGGGTGGAGAAGTTTCCCCTCGGAGGCTTCGGGCTGGGGCGGCCCTAACACCTTCCGTTACTTGGAACTTGGGACACACACCTGCCGACCCGGGATCCTGCCCTAAGTGTCCGGTCCCTGTGGCTACGGCGGATGCTCATCATCTGCTGTGGCTCTGCTTCGGGACCAAGACCACCCGTGAGAAGATACATAGCGAGGCCGGACTAAAGGGTCACCCACACGATAACTACACCCAATAGATGAATGTCCACGCGTACAACAAGTCGCTCTTGCAGTTCCTGCGCCGACGCTGGACTGCACTCCTACCTTGAACCCTCCCCCCCAATTATGCCGTGTGGCACATTTTACGAATAAAAAAATATATATATATATATATATATATATATATATATATATATATATATATATATATATATATATATTGTCGCCGAGCGCAGGGCCGATCAAGCAACGCTCGGTCACGCACTTCTAGAAGATTCGTGTTTATTCTTGCTCGGGGCCAAACTTTTATCATTTCGTCCTTGTTTCTTATTCTCGAAAATGCATGTCCATTCTCGCCCCGAACCCGCGACGCTCGAAGCTTCTTTGCCGAACATTCTAGGTGCCGACACTCTTCAGATAAGGAGCGGCCCTCGTCCTTGTCGAGTCAGTCTCGCCCTCGCATGCTGTTACGCTGTCAAATCACCGCAAGCTTTTCTTCTATCTCAACGCTCGCTCTCGCCTTTTA
This sequence comes from Ixodes ricinus, assembly GCA_037355805.1. Classification (NCBI taxonomy): domain Eukaryota; kingdom Metazoa; phylum Arthropoda; class Arachnida; order Ixodida; family Ixodidae; genus Ixodes; species Ixodes ricinus. Next base: position 18,376 of record JAZHYW010006678.1, on the reverse strand, counting down.
TTTTGCTTACACAAAATCGCCTATTAAACCTTTAGTTTCAGCTCACTGTTCGTCCTCTCGTCACCTTCATTCATAACATTTTCAGTGGAGGTGCGGGGTACCGCAGCCCATGAAGCGTATCTCTCCGAGACATCGCAGCTTAAGCCCAGTCTCAAGCTCGAAAAGACCCTCAGAAGACCCTCAGTGGAGACAGCCGAGACCCGGAAGAGGCTGCCGCACCAAAAATCAACCCCCGAATTCGGACTTCTACCGGACCCCCAGAGAAAGAAGTCAACGAAACCAGCAATCACCCTTATAGGGCCTACAAGCTGAGCTTCCCGCCGCTGCTCTCCCCGTCGCCCTTCGTACGCCGACGCCCTTCTATGGCGAGATCCATGAGGGCGTCGAGGACTGGGTCCAACACTACGAGCGCGCCGCATGACACAAGGGGTGTACAGCTGAACAGTGCCTGCAAAACCTCTCTTTTTTAGACCCTCACTGAAATATCTTATTTGTATGAGACATGTCCGTGCCCAATAAACATATATGAGTCTCTACAAGACATACAAGAACATATAAAATCATATAAAACTATATAAGACTTTTTTTAGAACCATATACGAAACTTTAGAGAAGTTTAAGTTTCTTATATGATTCTTGTATGATCTTATGTATCTTGTATGATTCATGTGTGTTTTTCTTTATATGATTCTTGTATGATCTTATGTATCTTGTATGATTCATGTGTGTTTATTGGACACAAGAAATTTCTCATACAAATAACCTTTTTACTAGGGAGGGAACTGCGAGGCACTGGTTTGAGAACCATGAGGTTTTTCCTTACGTTATGAGACCAGCTGAAAGCAGAACTTTGGCGGACGTTCGCCAGTCAACACCGGTGGTTTAGAGCCAAGGACCTTCTTTGACCGAGGACGCGGGTTCCCAAAGAAACCGCTACGAGCTACGTTGAAGACGTCCTACGTCTGAGTGCGCGCGCCGACCCTCACGCGACGGAAGAAAAGAAGCTGAAAGTTCTCATGCGCGGCGTTAAGAGGGCATAGTACCTCCAAGCGCCATAGAAAATACATGTAGATGTTTGACGTTTTAAAAAAATTCCTACATGAGAACTGCTCTTTGTATTTGCTTGAAACTTTTACGATAAAGAGATTAATACTTAATTGATTCATTGGCGCAAATTATACCTCTCAGTATTTAGTACAAATATTTTTTTTAATCGTGAAATCGACTAAAACCAGCAGTTTTGAAACTTTTGGGTTTAAACAACGTTTTACACAATCTACCAATTTTTAGAAAACAGTTTTGTTTGCGCTAGTGCTTCTAAAATTCATTACGGAATCGATTGATATAAAAATAATTAGTGTAGGTTAATCCGTTTCGGAGCTACAGCGATATTTCCGAAAGCAAGTTTTCGGTCTCAAGTTTCAACTATTTTTATGTGTTTTGCATTTTGTTCTCCTCTCGCTAGATGGCGGTCTCTGTCCGCAAGGACGAGAGATCAAGTAGTTTCTCCCATAGAGTTAATACAATAAACGCTAGAGGCTCAGCTGGCGCTAGTGTGCTGTTGCATTTTGAAGCAGACAGCAAGCAGTCTAAATTTGACTTCCGGTAATGTATTCCTATGGGAAAAAGCGAGTGTATTTTCTCTCTGCGCTCGATTATAAGAGCAAATATCACGAATAATTTGTACGTACTAGGCACATTGGAACATTTCTCAGTCACGCGGACGAAATAAATGGTCAGTTACGGCGTTTTCTTTCAAATTCATCGCATTAAAAACGGTGGTAAAACGGCTTCGTACGTGTATTTTTGTGCACTGTCGGACACTGTTAGCGCGAACACGGCGTCGACGCTTTCCAACATGGAGGATATACGTGCCAAACGAACGAAGGACATGTGGAAAACCGAGAGAGACGGCAAGAACTACGCAGTAACACTGGATAAGTAACTCCTTGTGCTTGCAGACGATCAAAATAAATTGAAAGTCACGTAATATAGTCAGATTTGCAATAAATAAGTACTGCGAAGATGCTTGTTCTGGGTTCAAATGGTTCAAATCATCACCCGCACGCTCCAAATCTTTGCAAATAAGGGGAGCCAGAGAGCAGGTGCCCGATAAAAACTGCTCGACATGGGAAATAATAAAAATACATACCTTTCGTAGCTCACGTGCTTTATTTTTTGCGTTCGAATGTTTCTTTAACCGATCGTAAAGATGCACGACGGAGTCATTTTCATCCAATGACAGGACGGGCATATTAGCAATATATAAGCACCACCGAAATGCTAGCGAACCTGAACACACACTACATTCCTTTCGATCGTTAGTTTGCTTAGAACCGTCGCTCGTTTTCACATACCTTCCTTGAAACAGGGGTTTGGGCCTGAAATAGAGCGAAGTTTAACATCGCTCAGTGGTAAAGAAAAATGCTGTAACTAAAGCAATTACACTTTCACAATACCAATAAAGGTACATACTATCCGGTATAACCAAAATGACAAAAGTTATTCATGTTATTTTCAGGCGAAGAGACAAAATTCACGCGCGTTTTCCCATAGGAATACACAGGGAGGCTGGAAATGTAGACTGCATGCTGTCTGCTTCAATTTGCAACCGGAAGTCCCGTAGACACTAGCGCCAGCTGAGCCTCTAGCGTTTATTGTAATAACTCTATGGTTTCTCCATCTGGCTTGGTGCACGCATTTGTCTTGTATTCAGACGCGATCTTCTTTCGCGCGGGCGAGAGCGAGAGCGGGTGACGGCTGACGGGCAGTTCAACGCAGCTGCGCTTCGCGTTTGGTGCGTTCAAATGTGTGTCGCTCGGAAGTGTTGCGTTCGCCTCTGGCGTCATGGGTCGAAAGCAAGCTCCCTATGGCAAGCGAAAGCTTGTGAAGTCCCACATTGAGAATGCTCGTAAGCGACCGTCTGTGGAAGCTTCGCACGTTGAGGGTTTCTGGTGAAATCGAGCCATCGTGTTCCAACCCGGATGGTTTTGTTTGCGAGATTACCGAAGGTGGTCCTCAAGCCGCGACCGTGCGAGGCTCGCTGTCAACGCTCCTTGGCAAAGGGTACCCTGTATGTCCCGTGGCGGCGGTGGTCGGTACTTCGGAGCGATCTGAGGCTGCAGGAACAGGTATCGTTTTAGACTCTGATGTGGTTGAATCCACGGTCGAACCGTCCAAGAGCTTGCAACTTTGGAGGCCTTGTAAGCCACCCACCGTTAACTGTCGAACAATTCGTGACGCAGGCCACGAATATCAAATTGAATGAAATCAAAAAGTTTATTTTCCCATTTACAGAAAAATGGGGGAGGGGGGAGGGAGGCCGAAGAAATGGGGGGAGGTCGAACATGCTCTTCAGGCACGAGCCTCCCACTACCAGTGACTAGCTGGCATCGTTGCATCCGCGTCGTCGAGCTGCTGCTTGGGCATACGCGAGATCCATCCGAGACGTCGTCCGAGAGGAGCTACGAAAGCTGCTCCCCGCTGCTGAGCACCTGGCGTCGCTGTCAGTCGCCGAGGTCGTGCGCGGTGAGGTACAGCGGGCCTTGCAGCCTGCAACTCACGTCGACCTTCCAGCCCCCGAGGAGCCGACGCTGACCTACGCCGCCAAGGCCAGACGACCGCCCCAAGCCCCCGCCAAGCTACGGCGCCACCACGACGTAAATCTCCAGCGCCGCAGTACTTCCAGACGTCGCAAAACACGGCAGTGCGTGCGCTCGGAAAAACCAGTACGAAGGAAGACCGACGTGTGGAGGACGGCCGACCGACGCCCGCTGTGCTACCATTGCGGAGAAGCCGTCCACGTCTACCGTCGTAGCCCGTACCGGCAGCTGGGACTACGCGGCTTCCACCCGACGACCCGCGCCCACGCAATGGTGAGCGACCTCGGGAGATCAACGACAACCTACGACGTCCACCCTCTCCGACGCCTGCGCTTCGACGTGCATGGGTCCAGGTCGCCCTCTTACGACGTCCAGCTTTGCCGATGCATATAGTCCCCGACGTGAGAGCCTGTCACCACTCGCCCCTCGTCGGGAAACTAAGCTGCAGCAACCCTTGGAGGCGGAGTTGCCGAAGACGACCGTCGGAAAAATCCTCCAAGAACGCCTTAGGGCCCATACTCTAGCGACGACAAGCATCGGAACGACGATTCTGCAACGGTGCCCAACAACCTCAACGTTGTCATTGACGGCCACGACGCGTCGGCCCTCGTGGACACCGGAGCAGATTACTCCGTTTTGAGTGGGAAGCTCTCTCGCCGACTTCTGAAAGTCACGATGCCCTGGGACGGCCCACAAGTAAGCACCGCCGGAGAACACCCCATCACGCCTGTTGGGACGTGCACTGCTCGCGTCGAAATTCAAGGAGACATGTCCAGTCAAGCTCGTCGTCCTTCAGGACAGTACGAAAGACGTCATCCTTGGCACGGACTTCTTCTGTGAGTACGGCGTCGGGATGGACCTTGTAGCAAACAGATTGACGCTGCGGAAGCCCGTCCTACCTCCGGAGGGATCCAAAACGACGCCAGCCGCCGTCATAGTCATTGCGGGCCATGTGAACCTACCGTCGCGGTCAAGTGTTCTTATGCCCGTCGTAACCCATGCAGTCGCCGGCGGGAAAATTCTTGTGGAAGGCGACGTCAAACTGCTCCTCGGGAGCGCAATTTCTATAGCAAGGGACGTAACAGAGTTGCAGGATGGGATCATGGTGGTCCTCGTGACGAACGTTCGACCGGAGGCGCAGCACCTCACGAAAGGTGCCGCTGTAGGACACGTCGAAAAACTCCGGGCCGACACCGAAATCGCCGTGATATCCGACGAGCCCTCGCCATGTCAAGCGTACAGTACACCGCTGCCGCAGCTCGACGTTCGCCCCAAGCTCTGTGACACGGAACGACGACAGCTCAGGGACCTCCTCGCCGAATACAGCGACTGCTTTGGGACGACGTCGAAAGTGCGCCAAACAACAGTTGCGAAACATCGCATCGTTACCAATGACGATGCGCTCCCTGTGCACTCGTCATTCGACGATGCACAGGAAACATCGTCGAATGCTCCCTGTGCATTCGACAGATGCACAGGGAGCACATCGACCGCCCTACCGAGTCTCCCCAACAGAAAGAAAAGCCATTGATGAACAAGTCCAAGAAATGCTCAAAGACGACAACATTCAGCCCTTAAGCAACCCATGGGCCTCTCCAGTCGTACGGTGGAAAAAGGAGGACTGAACGCTTTGATTCTGCGCAGACTACCGACAGCTCAGCGTAGTCACGAAGAAAGACGTGTATCCGCTCTCCCGCATCGACGACACACTGAACAGGCTGCGCCACTCCCGATACTTCTCGTCGATGGACCTGAAGCACGGCAATTGGCAGATCGAAATCGACGAACGGCACCGCGGAGAAGACTGCCTTCGTCACGCCCGACGGACTGTACGAGTTTAAGGTGATGCCTTTTGATTCTGCACGGTGCCGGCAACTTTCCAGCGTTTCTTGGACACCGTACTGGCAGGCCTCAAATGATAGAGCTTTCTAGTTTACCTCAACGACGTCGTGGTATTCTCGGCCAACCCTTGACGAGCACTTGCGACGCCTTCAGGCCGTTCTTCAAACAATCAGGAATTGCCGGACTCACCCTCAAGCCAACGAAGTGCCGGTTCCCCTACGGTGAACTGAAGTTCTAGGTCACGTTGTGAGCAAAGAAGGTGTTCGTCCTGTCCCTGAGAAGAGTCGCGCCATAGCGACATTTCCACCGCCCACCGCCAAGAAGGCCGTCCAAAGATTCCTTGGACTCTGCGCGTACTACAGGCGGTTCGTTCGGGATTTCGCCAGGCTTTCTGCGCCGCTCACCTGCCTCACAAAAGACGACGTGAACTTAGAATGGTAGAGAAGAAGAACAACAGGCATTCGACGGGTTGAAGCGACGACTCCAGTCGCCACCAATTCTCGACTACTTTGACCAATCAGCCGAAACAGAAGTTCACACGGACGCCAGCAATACAGGACTTGGAGCGGTACTGGTCCAACAAGAAGAGGGTGCAGAGCGCGTGATCGGATACGCTAGTCGGACGCCGTCGAACGCGGTACGCAATTACTGGACGACCGAGAAGGAATGTCTGGCCGCTAACCACCACTTGCTGTGCTGGTTAGCGAGCCTGAAGGACCCATCGGGACGCTTCGCTCGATCGAGCCTACGACTGCAAGAGCACGACGTGACCGTGGTCTGCAGGTCAGCCCAAAAACACAGCGACGCCGACTGCCTGTCAGAGCCCCCGTCGAATCAGCTACCGTCTATGCCAAAGACGACGACGATCGCTTTCTTGGCGCAGTGAGCGTTAACGGCGTGGCGACGCTCACTGCGCCAAGAACGCGATCGTCGTCGTCGTGGAAGACAAGATGCCGGTCTGATAATCTACAGGTATTGTCCGGTGTACCACAGGACTCCGTGCTCGCACCGTTACTTTTATAAATTTATATTAACAACATTTCCACAAATATTGATGAATGTATGAGTGTAAAACTGTTCACGGATGACTGCGTAATGTATACTCTTGTCGGAATTCTTCCTGTAAGACTACATTGAATGAAAACCTTTGCAAACTTGCAGACTGGTGCGACCTTCAGAAAATGAAAATTAACTTCTCTAAAACCGTCTCAATAACACTGACTACGAAAACAAATTCTCTTTCCTACATTTATCATACTGGCAATCAGTGATTTCAGCAAGTTTTCTGTGATATACTTAGGTTTAACAATTAAAAACAACCTCAAATGGGACCAGCAAATCAACAACATATTTATTTATTTATTTATTTATTTATTGGAAGTACCCTCAGGGCCCGAAGGCATTACAGAGGGGAGAGCACATACATGAAACAAAGATAGTAAAATAGTAACAAGTCAACAATATTAAATATACAACAAACAAAGGAAAAAACAACAGGTCATGGGTCACTGCTAAAATAGTTAGTGATGGAATTTCTAAACAGGTTAGTATCAGTTATAGTAGCAATCAACCCTGGGAGGTGGTTCCATTCCTCGGCTGTGCGGGGTAAAAAAGAAAATTGAAATGTTGTGGTAAATGAACTTGGAACTCCAACTTTGTGCTGATGGTCAAGACGGGATGAAATGTAAAAGGGGGGAGTAATCATCTGATTGCGTAGGAGAGGATTATGAAAATACATTTTATGAAATAGACATAGGCGTGAAATTTTACGTCGCAAGGAGAGAAGTGGTAAACATAAACTATTTTTCATCGATGTGACACTAGCAGTACGGTGGTAGTTGGAAAGAATGAAACGAGCTGACCTATTCTGAATGGATTCCAATGCAGTGATTAGAGTATCGTGACCGGGATCCCAGATGGAAGCTGCATATTCTAATTTAGGCCTGATTAATGTTTTGTAGAGGATCAATTTTAGTGAAAGAGGTGCCAATGAAAAGTTGCGTTTTAAGTAGCCCAACATGCAGTTAGCACGGGTAGTAACATACTGAATGTGGGGTTTCCATGAAAGGTTATTTGTTAAGTGAACACCAAGGTACTTGTACGTTGCCACTTGCTCCAAAAGGTTGCCATCTAGGTGGTAACAGGGACTGTTGTTAGGTTTACGGGACACTCTCATGTGTTTACATTTACTAGTGTTTAGTTTCATTAGCCATAATTCACACCAACGAGAGACAGAGTTAATATCAGACTGAAGTGCAGACAGGTCAGAATCATGACAGATTTCACGGTAAATTACACAGTCATCGGCGAAGAGACAAACGGATGAAGACACATTAATGGGAAGATCGTTAATATAAATTAAAAATAGTAGTGGGCCTAAAACAGACCCTTGAGGAACTCCAGAATTCACAGACACAGGTGGAGAGTTTTCGTTGTTAATTGTTACAAATTGTGAACGGTTATTCAGAAAAGACCGAATCCATGAGAGAACGTTAGGGTCAATGTTAAGTTTTGCAAGTTTTAGCAGTAATAGCTCGTGACACACCTTATCGAATGCCTTGGCGAAGTCTAAGAAAATGCAGTCCACCTGGGAGCCTCGGTCAAGAATAGAATGAATGTCATGAGTGAAGGATAGGAGTTGGGTTTCACAAGATAATGATTTACGAAATCCGTGCTGTGCTTCAGTGAAGAAATTATTCGACTCTAGGAAATGTACGAGTTGGGAAAAGATAATATGTTCCAGAAGTTTACATGGTATGCTTGTTAATGAAATGGGACGATAGTTGTTAGGGGAATGTTTATCGCCACCTTTCGGAATTGGAACCACCTTCCCCACTCGCCAATCACAAGGTAAAATACCATCTTGCAGCGACTGTTCAAACAATTTGGAAAGGATAAGAGATGAGTATAATTTAGTGTTTTTCAAAAACTTGGAATTAATACCGTCCACTCCTGATGAGGATGATAACTTCAGTTTATCTATAATTTTTGCAATACCAGCGGGATCAACAAAGATAGCATCCATTGGCAGATAACAGGCACAGTTCATCGAAGGGTAACTTATGTTGCTAATATTAGAAAAAGATTCAATAAATATACTATTTAAGACATTAGCACATTCGTCACTGGGCACGCTATCACCACTTGAAGTTTTAAGAGAAATTGAAAAACGGTCCTTTTTGTTAACAGTATTCCAAAATTTAACGGGGTTATTTACCAACATGTCTGGAAGACTACGTGTAAAAAAGTGAGATTTAGCGTCTTCAATCGCTCTTTTGTAAACTTCTACAGAACTGTGATACGCGGCCCAGCGACGCTCACACGAGGAAAACTTGGCCGCACGGTACAAGCGCTTTTTTTTATTTGACAGTCTCTTCAGGGCTTTCGTGAACCAAGGTGACTGATTATTTTCAAGAATAGTTCGTAGCGGTACGTATTTGTCGATAAGGGAGATTACCTTATCTTTATACAAGTCCCAGTTTTCATCAACAGAGCGCCCCGAAAAGTCTGTCAAATACTGGTCAAAGAAAACTGCAAGATCATTGTTGATCTGATCAAAATTCGCTTTACTGTAATCGCGTATTTGCTTTCGTTGGACAGTCGGCCTAGATACCGACGTTTTGAAATGAAAATGTAGCATAGAGTGATCACTGATCCCTGGAAGATAAGCTATGGCACTTGCATGCTCAGGGTGAGTAGTCAATATGAGATCTAAAACACTTGCTGTCGTCGGAGACACTCTGGTAGGATGAAGAACTAATTGCGAAAGGTTAAAATCCAGACATAAGTTAATGAACGAATTACACTCTGTAGAATGTACATTCATACAATGAACGTCATCTGACCATGATATAGTGGGAAAATTGAAGTCACCCAGAAGGAAGATGGGTGCGCTGGGATACCGCATCACTATGGAGTTAATGGCGTTATGCAAAGTCTCAACAAATGATGACGAAGATGAGGGTGGCCGATAACATACTCCCATGATCCACTTCTTATTGTTCAAAACAAGGCCGACACAGGTTAGTTCTATATCGCATGCCATGTTTAATGAAAAAGATTTAATATGGTCAGCAATTGCAATCAGGACGCCACCGCCACACCTGTCCTGTCTATCGTTTCGATACACATTGAACTTTTTCGAACCATCAAACAGTTCACTGTTCCGTACCTTCCCAGAAAGCCATGTTTCGGTTAGAACAACAATATCAGCATCGGTAGTATCAATAATGGAACACAATTCATCACGTTTTTTTATTACACTCCTTATGTTAGTGAACAAAACAGAAACGTCGGAAAACTGCGACAGCCTAGCTCTACCCCTCGACAAATCCTACGTTGGCGAGCGCGCCTCAACGGAATCTTGAGTAGATGACTGTGCCTGGGGAATAGTTGGCTGTGCGGGAGAGACAATAGGCATACTAGAAGGACCTAGCTCGTACACTTCACCAGTTGCCGAGTTGAAAGCGTAACACCGGTTGTTAATGTGCAGCTTGTTGTACCTAAGCTTAAACGTTCCTCCGTTAGCTTTACCAAATTCTAGCAGTCTTTTTCTCGCATTACGCGTAGCCAGCGAAAAGTCTTCGCTGACCGTAATACGGTGCGTTTTTAATGCTGCTCTTGCTATCAGTATCTGGTCTCGCAGTTTGAATGAGGAAAATTTTATAATTATAGGTCGGCATTTTTCGTGATAAAATGTTCCGAGACGATCAGCCCGGAACGAATAGAGTATGGCGGTGTGCCAAAGCATTCAGAAAGCTATGCTGACTTCGAAGAAAACTCAGAAACTGTCACTCGACTGTGAAGCTTGAAGCTTATCGTTTCTCTAGTTCGCCCAGTCCTAGAAGTACGCCTCTGTTGTGGCGAGACCCGTATTTTGTGAAAGACATTGCCGGAGGTGGAGCGGATCCAACGTCTTACTGCAAGATCCATCCTATCAGGACTACCGCACTTTATCATCAGTAACTAACTTGTTAAAGCAGCTGAGCTTGAACCGCTCCACGTTCGTGACAAATCTCTAGGCCGAAGTTTTTTACTTACTTTATAACAATTCATCTCGTCTACCCACAGGACACTTATCTTCCTCGCGCCACAAAGATCAGCTCGACTGAACCACTCCAAAGTCATATACATATTTCAGTACACTGTAAGTTCAGAGTGTAGCTTTGGAGCTGCAATCTCTTGCCGATCGAACATTTCGCTAGCATGCTTCCTGCACAACGTGAACTTTATACTGGTTAATACTCGGCGTGATGAAAGGTACAGGGAGAAAGAAATAGAATGGTATTGCATGCCTGAATATTAAAGGTTCACAAACATGGAAATGATTGTATTCTGTCAATTAGTGACTGTACTTTCTTTAGCAGTGTGCACTGACCTAAGTGCACATGGTTATGAAATTCTGTATACAATATTCTGCATAGAGATGTATGGCAGGGGAATATCGTGTGGCTCATTGAGCTTACCCCCATCTCCTCAACTCTCATGAGATGCGGTCAAGCCTATGTACCTGGTGCCATTTCTCATGCTGAACTCCGCGAAATCTGCTGAAGCGGTTGATACAATGGATCGCCTCACTAGTGCGTAACTTCTCGGACCTTACATTGTCAGTTTGCCCTCAACCGAGCTGAGAGCCTAGCCTCTTCCCTGAAAAATATACCTGGCTATGCCTCTGATGTCGCACTGAATGTTTGTTTTATTAAATTAATTGTTTTCCTTCTTAATCTACAGCACGTCAGGAAACATAAATCCGTCAAGAAACGCCTACTTATGCGTCCGGTGCAGGAGGAAACCTCTTCAGAAGAAAGCGCAGCAGCTGATGGGCCGGGCCGGAGACATCCCTTACGGAAATGTCATATCTGGACTTATATTAAAAAATGCAGATATGGATATATAAGGAATTAGGCAGATATGGCCAGATATGCATAGTCAGGCCATAGCTGGATACATAAAGCCATATCTGCCCAATTCCTTATATACCCATATCTGCCCAATTCCTTATATACCCATATCTGCCCAATCCTCATATGCAATATATGGACTGCTTTATATGATCCCGGCTTGGGCCTGGCAAATGAGGTACTCCACCCATGTAGCAATTTTCACTATTGATGCTCCTTCTAGGATCACATGAAAATTATTGCCATAGGGCAGGTACCATACTTTCCAGGTCCAGACATGGAATCATATAATGCATTTCTATGAATATCCACAAAATATATATTTACTGCTATCCCACTGCCAAACGTATGTTTACATAAATATATCTACTGAATATTCCACTGACCAATCTATTGGCCTGGTTCGAAATAGTCATTCCGACAAATATGTATGCTACAAAGATAGAATGAAGGCGATGGCTAGTTAAGAAACATTGTAACATATCATTCAACGTTTGAAAGGCACAGCCATTTGGCGGGATTGGTTGTCAAGGGAGCAGTAGACCGACAACTATTGTTTGCAAAAAAGTTGTATATAAAGCGCAAACCAAACAAGTACTTCCCACGTTTAAGAAAAATTATAAGAAAACAAAAACTGTACTGTGACATGGACAACCACTAAAATAGACTAACAAATGTAATAGCATCACAGACACCTATTAAAATAAAACAAATGAAAGGCAACAATTAAGCTGTAAACTATGCAAAGATCCAAGTCGTTGATTCCTACTCACAGGGTCACGGTCCGATTCAGGACTGTGACCCTGTGAGTGGAGTCACAGTCCTGAATCAGCTTTGGTCAAAGCTGCACATGACTACTTTTAAACACCCCATCAATCCTCTCGTTTACTTCAGAGTTGCACAGTACAAGAAAGTCATGTGCAGCTTTGACCAAAGCTGCCCTGGACTTTCCTTCACCCATGAACTTCCTGTAAACCGGTATATTTGGTTTCTCGATCTCTCCTTAAAGTTCACAAGCACACACGTATTCTGGATGTATCAAGCTCGATCCTGTAAACGATTTCTTCCGAGTGAATCTGAACATTCAAAAACTGTTAAACGAGGATTGGCTACTACAGCTCTTGTCGCGGCTCTACAGAAATCTTGCCCCCATAGGCTCGAGCGCAGTTTCCAAACACAGATCTCTAGACTTCAAGACTCTGGATACACGAGCACACTCCTCATACCTGTTTGTGAAAACATCCGCAAGCAAGCACGACGCAAACCAAGGGAGACTGCCCAACCACCAAAAAAGAAGCCTCCTAAACCTCTAGTTGTGTTGCCATATATCCACGGGGTTACACATCGCCTAAAAAAGATCGCTGGCTGACGTGGAATACAAGTCGTCTTCGCTGATCCGAACAAGGCATATGCCATGTGCCGCAAGGTTAACAGTGAGGGCGACAACAACGAAAACAACATGTGCGGCACCGCCCACAGGACTCAATAGCCCCATGTGAAAGCTGTTGTTTACCACATTCCGCTGTCATGTGGGAAATTTATACATCGGACATACTGGGCGCTGTGTCAATGACCGCACCAGAGAACACGCCTCCTCCGTGCGCACAATTGCAGCAGGGGGCCATCTTCCAGCCCATTGTCGCGAATGCCAATGTGCTCCATTCTTCTCAAACATCACCATCATGGCTAGACACAAAAAAATCAGGTCGCATGGGAAATTCTTGAGTGCCTAGCCATTAGAGAGAAGAAGGAAGATTGTGTAAGCACTGCCTCCATTGTGCTTCATGCAAAAGAAAAGAAGTATTTGCAGGAAACACCCCCTGTGTAAAATAGCCTGCATGGGCTCACTAGAAGACGTTACCTCTGGGGATGCAACGTTTTTCAAACTGATGTGAAGAAGACGAGGAACAATTATTTCATCTAGGCAATAATTACAGTCGACGAAGGAAAAGATGATATTTAGTAAACGGTTGTTAGTCCAGCGGAGTGCATGTGTACGTTCTTTGTGTCTCTCTCTCTGTCGTGTGTATTTCTTCCTTTGTTCAGCTGGCATATCCTAAAAGCAGAATAACCAACCTGCTCAGCTTCAGGCAATCACAATTCTTCTGAACTCTGTGTTCATTATTGTGGCTGTTCAGGACCAGGCGGAACTTGGTGGTGCTTTCTCCAGATCAAAACAGCAGGGGCGGAGATTCACTCTTCTCTTGAGATACCCTCTGTGTATGCTGTAATTGGAAGAAAAATAACAATAATGAGCACACATACACATTATTAGCAACATTTCTTTGTAATAATATTTCTAAAAGGCCCCTGATTAGGACCAAAACAACACACAACATTTTCTTTGTGTGCGATGTATAGTTCTATGCAAACGATTTGGCCTGCATTTCGCTGAACATACCCTGTATAACCTTGAAGTGCACCATTACAAATTCGGCATACATTACACCACCATTGTGCTTCCTATGTGCATGACATTTAAAAGCCAAATCCGCGAACACTTCACAATAATTGATGCTTATTAAGCCGTGTGCTTTACGTGGGGCCTTTAAGTTCAAAGTATCCAAAGTGTACGTCCGTCTAGATTCGCACAGTATACAGACGAGGAGAATGCGGCCAGGACTGCTTTCACTCCTTCAGAACTAGCTCGGATTCTCTAAATTTTGCTTATAGAGGCCATTTCACTGTGCAGAACGTCAAAGACAAGCTTGAAGGTCGCACAGCAGTCTAGAAACCGATTACATCACATTTTTTTTTTCTGCACTATAAAACGTTGTGTAATCATGATCATAACATCAATGGGACTACACAAGGTTGCGATTAATGTTCCCAATTGGGTCTGTTTTATACAGCACAGACACGTCTGTACACAAGTCAACTAGCTCCACGCATGCCGCTCAGCACACCAGTCAAGGCTAACCAGATAAGTGTCACACTTGCCGAGCTGAGATCGATGTGATCTATACGAAGGTGAACAAGCACGTCGACTGCCCAGTACTGGGAGCATCATGCAGCAGCTGACTTGCTCTCCTTTTCAAATGCCTTGTGAATCAAGTGTGGTAAGTCGTCTGATAGGAGAGAACGTCACCACGGACGCTGAGCAGTTGATACTCACCTGTCAACCTTTATATAGATCAAGTCTCTACCTGGCCGAAGTTAGCCAGTGTGTGTGCAGCACAAACGGCTGCATTGAAATCTCAAGAGGGTGGAAGTTCATGAACAGGCTTGGTAGCGAGCTTCACATTACAAGTATGCCCATGCAAATTTCACTTCCTAAAACATTAAAAATGCATTTCAAATTGTCACCCAGGACAAGCTGCTCTTACACAGCTGTATATATAATGCAGCTTACACATCAACAACCTTTGCACACTTGCTAGGACCTGAACTTCGGCCTAGTCGATGCTACTTCTGTTCGCCGAGGGCTGCACTGAGTATGAAAGGTGAAAAATGAGCTGCAGATTATGTGAAACAAACAAACAAAAGCAATCCTAGCATGCACAATTCGCTAGAGGCATTGACAAATAAAAATCACAGGTTGGGTCAATTATGTTCACGCAATATACTTCAAACACGTACCATGAGTGCTGGCAAGATATTTGCTGCCTTCAATCTAGATAAGCTTCTAAATTTACATGCCAAATAAGAAATAACTTAAAAGCTGAAATATATTTCCATGGAACTTACAAAACCGAAGACTAGCTCTCTGCAAATGTGGTGCTACCTAGTACACCATAATTGAGTAGAATCAGATTACAGCGTCCCCCTTTTAAAGGCTGGAGCAAAACAAGTATAGAGTCTGCCGTGCCACTACAACAGAAACAATGGTATTGTGATCTCGTGGAGATCAGAGTTCAGAACAAGTGTGACAACTTTGGCACGACAAATATGCCAATGTCATTATCCATTTTTGCATATTCTAAGGTGACAGTTCAGGGAAACAATCACACACCAGAGCCTCAGAAAACAAGCACACGAGCTGAACTTATAACTCTTGTTTATTCGACTACTTCATTCTTCTCTTCAGCGTCCTGATTGACATTCCAGATCGTGATAATCAGAAGAAATAGCACGAAATACAAAAAAAAAGCGAAAGACAAGACAAAGAAAAAAGTAAAAAAAAACGATAAAAAAAAGAAAACCCTTAAAATTCGATTCTCTCCCTCACCGCTATCGTTTAGATAGAAATTTGAGCTCTTTGGTCGACAGCGTTATAGAATGACTATTTACACGCTTGTCCTTCAAATGCCCTATTCTTTGCGCTTTCATTATTTCTCTTGTCAGTGGGTCTCAAATCCTATCGATTACGGAACAATTTTCAAAATGTGCTACGCAGCCACATTCCTGACAGTACATTCCATAATGTCCAGCGACGACACGATGGTATTATAAAAATGCTCCTTAAACGATCATTCAAACAGCTGCCAGTCTGCGCCTACATGCTCCTTACCACACTCCTTATGTAGACCAGACTGACAGGTGTTTAAATGATTGTTTAAAGGAGCATTTTTATAACACCCACTTAGTCGCCGCTGGACATTTGGGAACCCACTGTCCGGATTGTGGTTGTGTAGCACAATTTGAAAATTGTTCCGTAATAGTTAAGAGTCGAGACCCATTGACAAGAGAAATAATGAAAGCGCAAAGAATAGAGCATCTGAAGAACAAGCGTGTAAATAGTCCTTCTATAGTGTTGTTGACCAAAAAGCTCCAATTTCTATCTTAAGGATAGCAGTGAGAGAGAGAGATTACTTGTAAAAGGGCTTCCTATTTTAGTTTTTTTTTTTCGTTTCTTTTTGTTTGTTGTTCTTCGCTTCTTTTCTTGTATTTTGCGCTATTTCTTCTCCTTATCACGTTCTGGAAAGTCAATCCAGATGCTGAAGAGAAGAGCGAAGTAGTCAAATACACGAGAGTTTCTAAGTTCAGCAGCGTGTGCTTGTCTTCCTGAGTATCTGGTGTGCTATTGTTTCTTTGCGCTGTCACCGTAGAATACGGTTCACCAACTCGCCCAAGCATCCATTTTATAATTTATGCAACATATAAAATTTATTTATTTATTTATTTATCTGTATACTGCTACCTGAGTTGAGGTCATTGCAGGAGTGGATTACACAACTAAAAACATGAGTAGAGAGAACAATAAACTTGAGAACATATTCAACAACATAATGATTCGCCAGAAACACCACTCTGAAAGTGCGAGCACCCACAGGGTGTATTCATGCAGGTGCCTGCAAGTGTTGAATTGTTGGTACAGCGCCCTGGTTGTGTTTATGTGCGATATATGACAAAATACCACAGAGACCAATACTGCAAACTTCTCCGAAAACCAATGGGCGCGGCGGCGAGCGGCTATAGTGGCACTGTTCACCACTCTCGCCGTCCGTTCGTGTTGGTGTGTTGATACTAACAAGTGCACCAATGGGAAGGCTTCAGCCATTATTGGGAACACTAAATAAACGAATACAAATACAACACACACATCAATACTGGATGGAAGTAGTGACGCACTTTTGCTGTGGTTCTGTGGATATTTATACACCGTGTAGTTGGTCAGCCATTTCAAAGTTGCGATGAGTTGCTCGCTGTAGATGAACAATTTAGCCAGTGCAGTACGACTGCTAGCCTGGGGTCTTTAACGTGCACCACGCAGTGCGTGATACACGACCGCACGCCGGTACGATGCTCATCGAGATCGAAATGGGCAGGGGTGGAGATTGAGCCCAGGACCCTGAGTTCTGCAGCACACGCTTTCGCTCCACGTGCTCCGAGCTGGTGTGCGCTAGCTCAGTCGGCCACCGATCCACCAACACAAGGCAACCGCAACGCACTTCTGTTGTAAACTCATGCTTCTGCTTACGAATGAAATGCACAATCCTCTACAGGCTTTCATTCCACGTGAGTAGCATCAGAATTGCTAAAGGCCAGCCCATAAATACTGTCTGTGTTAAAAACAATCCTAGCAGCAATAAGTTGCTTTTATATTGCTCAATATATAGAGCATCTTACCATGAACAGCTTTGGCAGTCTTCCACGAAGCCAGGACTTCAGCAGAGAAGACTGTCATTCTGTGTCGTCTCAGGTCACTCACATCAGGATGGCGAAAGTGGAATGTCAACGTCTAATTGGGAAAAGCTGCAGTAAGTATAAAGATGAAAACATAGATTAGAATATGCAGTAAAAATATGCATAGACCAACTTGAAAAAAGTGCACAAAGACAAGGACAGGAACACGTAGGACGCAGATTGGTGCAGATTCGCAACTCAATCTATTGAACACAAAGAGAAAATAAATAAGAGGATGAGAGAAGTCAGAAAAGGCTGTGTACAGAGAATGTGAGCTTCAGGAACGGGGCGTGAGGCGAAGATGTCAGGTAAGAATGATTTACGGCGCTCTAGAATTAACAACAGCCTTCCCGTGCAGCAAGGTGGTGAGTTCATTCTGATTGAACATCTTAAAATATAGCTCATCAAAACAACGAAGAAGCGAGTGGAATACATACGCTACATACAAGAGTGCAGACTTCCCGACACACATAAATTAGAAGAAAAAAAAAAAGAATGCGGAAGGAGCTTTGTAGCAAAAGTGCTTGAACGAGGTCCAAGTGGAATGTGCAAATTCACCCATTATTCCTAAGACTCGCAAAACAGATTTCTCCGCAGCTCAGGTGACAGACGGATTTCGGACAAATTGCTCGCCATACTACCCAATTCTGTTACAGCGCCTAAAATAATTACCTTGTATGTTTTATAGCAATCTTGCTAATCATTCACGTTTTCTCCGGCATGGCATACACGAGCAAGTGTAAACAGCGGCATAGATAGGTGATAATCTCATCATAGATTTTAAAGAGAGATTGAGCTGTCTCTTTATGTATTAGCCATCCATCTGCTACCTCAACTGACACGAAAATTACAAATAGCCTGTTTTTTAATCTGCTCTTATGTTAACAAGTTTTCCGCAAAAAAGAAAAATTTCTACAAACGATAACTATATTTTCCGAGCAATCTGCGATTCAAAAATGGGAACGT